>BTHS01000335.1:0-77500 GCA_036184385.1 Tokudaia muenninki
CATATTCACATTGTTCTCTGTTTTCCTGCATATTGATGCATCAAAAAAATAAACATAAAAATAATTTGATGTCTTAAAAAGCAGCACCACCCTTTAGAAATGAATTTAACATTCCAATTAATTCAAAAATAATGAAAGTCTGGTCTCTGGATACAGGGCTATAGGAACGACTGACTTCTTTCTAGCACACTATTCACAGACACGCCCTCGGTTACAGACTTCTAAGAATCGAGAACACCATACAATCATGTGTATTCATTCTAGTCTGTATTCAGGTCTACCTTGCACAATATTTTTCACTTTCTGGGGCAACTCAACAGTACCATATGGATTAGGATAAGCCAAGTAAACAAGCAATCCAACTTCTTATGAAAATGAAATATCCTTTCAGTTATAAAGTTAAAATGAACTGTCCATACCTCCATTTTGTATCTGTGTAAGAAGATGATTCATTATACAAGGATCTGCTTATACGCAAATCATAGACCTGTGTCATTACTCGTGGATCACAGATTTGGGGAGACCCTGTCCCCCAAAGTGGCCGCAGGGATCGATACGTTCTCCTTGTCTGCATTGGTAAGGACACAAATTACAAAGGTCTTCTGGTAGTCCATGCTTTTCCTTAATGCACAAAACAGAGTGAACATGGAGAGGGATTGCTCACGCATACCCACAGGAAATCGACGATACTACACTGGGCCCTGCTTAGGATCTGTACATGGGCAGATCTATTATTGATTGTTTTAAGAATTTAAAACCATATCTACACTGAGAATTTAATTGTGTACTAATTCAAACATTTTAGTTTAAGGACTTTTCTTAAAGGATAAATGTATTCACATAAATTTCCTTATAATTAATTCAAAGAATTTCATGTTGCTAAAAAAAAAAATCCCTGCAAGGCAAGAAGGCCTTTTCAAAAATGAAAATACCACGGCTCAGGAATTTACCATTGTCACACTGCTGGGGCTAAACTGAAACACCTATCTTTTATATTTTCATTGTATGAAGATTTCTTTGGGTATCAGGGATGGAGTATCTGCTTTTTTTGGATCAGTAAGAGATACAAACAATTTTGCATAACTGATAAAAGCTCATTTCCATGCTTGATCATCTTATACATTCAAGAATCCTATCTTTTAAAAAACAATTATCCAAATACACAACAACAAGGATAGAAGTGATGCAGCCCAGAGGAGGAAAACATCTTAGTCTGTGCTGCTCTTTGTTGAGTGGACAGTTGGTATAAGTTTTCAGAAAAGCTTTCTTCTCTTGAGATGGTTAGCATTTGCCCACAAATGAGGAAAATCAGGACCAGTAGAAATACAGTATTTTCATAGCAGCTCAATTTCCTACTTACTTCAAATATTTTCTGAAGCACAAAACATTCTTGTATACTTGAAAAGCTAGTATATTAGAAACTATAAACAAAGTGATTTTAAGCTTGACAATGTTAGAGGTGCAAAAAAGTGCATTTTGAAAGATTTTCAGATATACCTCAGTATAATGGACCGGCAAATCTGTGCATACTATGGGTTCCACCACAGCCTCTGTGTGCACAGTCTTTAATGGTTTGGTTGGACATGATGGGACAGCCTCAGGTGCCTTTTCAATTCTTTGTTCGTGGATCTTAGGGTCTTTCTTGTTTTCAGTATCTTCTATTATTACACAGCAATCATCATCTGAAGAAGCATCATGGCGTGCAGAATCTTCATCAATTACACATTCTTTAGGACTGGAGATCTTTGCGTCTTCTAAGGATTTCTTCACATCATCTTCAGCGCAGTTTCCTTGTTCTGGAGAGGCCTGTTTGTCTTTTAGGACAGCCATTTAGGAGGAATTCTGGACCTACTTCAAATTCCATGTCCTGGGGCTCTTGAAAGTATTTTGGATCTATTGCACACCCCTGTCCAGATGAAGGGGCTAAGGAAGGAAGCACAGAGCCGATTGTGACAAAATAGTAAAATGTGCCCCCCAAAAAGCAAGTGAATAATAGGAATTCAATAGGAAGAAGAAGAATCTGCACATTTCTAGTCAGGATTTCTGGAATGTATAAGACTAGTGATTGATTGAATCTGTGAGGAGATATTTACTTTTCTTGCTCTGAAATCATCATCTCTAAATATTTACAGAAAACGAGCAAAATTTGGATTTAACACCTGTGATTTCACACCATTATAAACTGAGCCCTATCTTTATATTAAATCTTGCCACCACATTGAACGTCATCCCATTTCTTTAGCCCACATCCAATTAACTAGTTGTTCCTACTTGATACTGGTGTTGATCGTGCAAGAGCTGTAGATGAAGCACTTGTTCTAGTCCTTACGCCGGCGCTTCTGTTCCGGGTTGCACTTCTTCTGTGTGTGCTTATGCTTGAGCGAGAGCATGTCCTGTCCTGAAAGATGTAATTCAAATGGCATTTGCCGAGTGGCTGGTTGAACATCTACAATCTCAACCTAAATTTCCAACAGAAGATAACACATTTCACTAACAAGACGGGATAAGACAGACATAATAGGAAAAACAGGCAGACCGCCAAACCTTAGACATTCTTACAATATTAGATTATATATATATATATATATATATATATATATAGATATAGATATACAATGTATATATATTATTTTCTAAGTTTTTTATTTACATTCCAAATGATTTCCCCTTTCCTGTCTCCTCCCTCCCTGAAAGTCCCATAAGCATCCTTCCCTCCCTCTGTTTTGTACAATATATTTTTACAATATATTTTAATAATATATTAATAATATATTTTACAATATATTTTAATAATTGAAAAAAACACAAAATCCTTACACACACACACACACACACACACACACACACACACACACTGAAACACACACCTCTACATGTCCTTTAAAAATATTGTCAGGGATTCTAAGCCTCAAAGAGGCCGTGGCCACTGATGGGTTTTCTCAGAGTTCCTGCAACATGCAAATTAGGCTTCAAACACAAAAAAGCCAAGTATGTGCTACTGAATGTTTTAGGTAAATTAAATGGGAAATACCACTAAGCATTTTGGCTGTAGGAAAAAGGAGAAGTGTAGTCGCCTAGAATTTCTAGAATAAGGCTATAGAAGAATTAGATAGAATAGACTTAGAAATTAGTTCGAGGAATGGTCTAAGAGAGTTCCAGACAGAGGTAGAAATCTAAGAAGTTAAACTATCCAACGATGTCAGTTTTTTCTAAGGTTGCTTATATTTTAGTCAAATGTTACTTTAAACCACTTATAGATGTTGAACTTAAAATCAGGCTAAGCACAGGGACTATTCTAAGCATGACAATTACTTACAGTAAGAAAAAAATGTCAGAAACTGCCATGCTCATGAGACATTGAAATGAAAGTCTTTCTATATTGACAATGCACATTGACTAAATAGTATTACTGAAATAAAGGCCCATGGTTCTACTCAGTGACTTTCAATGTACATACTTCTGCACCTATCTCTGGACACTCCACATTCAAAACTTCAGCCTGAGCATGTCTTTCCATTTTGCTCTTTCGGCGCCGTTTGAAAGCCTTAATAAAGCCAGAAAGAAATCATTATAACATGTGTATTGTGTATTGGTAAGGAAGCTTCCTCTCTGCTGAATAGCTTTCATAGTACTGGAAGGGGATTGAGGAAAGAAAGTCACCAACAGGCTTACCAGCTGTGAACACTGTGATCCACAATAATGCCTGGAATGGCAAGATATGCCCATGTTTGCAATCAAGGCATTAATGTTATGGGGGCAACCAACCAATTTTTGAATGGATTGATGGCCACACTACAGGAGGAGATACATAGGAACTGATCTAGGAAGGGTTAGGCAGAGAAGTTGGAGACATATGATCTAAATACATTGTGTGAAATTCTTAAAGAATTAATAAAAATATATTAAAAATGTACTTTGTTTAACAATGTGTATGTATGGAAATGCCATAGTTAAACCCACTACATTTTATGCCTAACTTTAAAATGTCCTGTGTAGGTTTAGAGATGTGATTCTGTGGAAAAACACTTGGCCAACATATTTAAAGTCCTGGCTTTAACTCTTAATCTTGTCTTGCAAAAGGCAAGAGTACAAAAAACCAAGGTTTTTGTTTCGGAGGTCAAGCAACAACAACAACAACAAAAAGAATGACTATCAGTACAAAATATGAGAGGCAGAAGTATAGTAATAAGTGTAACTTTAAAAAAATAAAGAACACAATTTAACATTAAATGTGTAAGTGACATCTGTGAGATTCTGGTTGCATAAAGAGGAGATAAAACAGAAGAAGCCAGTTAATGAGTTATTGTAGCCATTTGCATATATTATTTGGCAGGAAATGTATAATATTTACTCTTGCTGGTTTATTTTCAGTGTGAAATAATTTAAACATAAACATATTATTTTTAATTGTTAATACTTAAGAATTCTAAGATAGCACATATACAAATATATATGTACATATACACAACACACACATGGGTTTCCTTTTGGAGGCAGGTTCTCATGTATCCCAGGCTAGCCTTACACTCAGTACGTTGTCAATGAAGACTTTAGAATTTTTGATATTGGGGCTGGAGGAGTGACTCAGAACACTGACTACTCTTTCAGAGACACTAGGTTCAATTCCCAGCCCCCACATGGAAGCTTACATCTGTCTGTAAATCCAGTCCCAGAGTGTCTCACACAATTTTGAGCCTCCATTTGCACTGCAACTATGTGGTGCACAGACATACATGCAGGAAAAATACAGACACATAATTGTTTTTAAATCAAAATACAAGATCTGCCTGCAGAGTGATATGCACCGAGAGGGTGCACAGTGAACTCCGCCATCTTTGCTCCAGCAACAGGGCAAATGGGACCTCCAGGTGCAGGGATAATCAAGCATAATATCGCTTGGGACTCAGCCAACTTGTGTGCTCCCTGCTTCCAAGAACTGGGCAGGTCTGTGGTCACCTACGCTCCAGCTCTGCTGTGGGACTTCTGCCCTGCAGGCGGACCAGCACTGGGAGAGAGTGCAATCGCACAAGGTGGGAGGGCACCAGCCTCCCTTGGTAAACTTTGCTCCAGGGATTGACTACTCTGAGCCTTCGGATGTAGAGGGATTCCCCAATATAACATCACTCGGGGCGAGGCACATCAGGGCTTCAAAGTCACTCAGGATCAGGGCAGCCCCCCAGCAATTGGTGCCAGCGGAATCCCGGTAATTCGGGGGGGGGCAGAAATAGCCTTGCAGGCTCACAGGAGGTCCAACCAACCGCCAGTGACAGCAGGACCAACTAACTCCAGAGGTAACCAGATAGCAAAAGGCAAACTTAGAAAAGTTACTAACAGAAATCAAGGCAATATGGCACCATCCGAACTCAACCCTCCAAGAGCAGCAAGTCCTGGATACCCCATCACACCCGAAAGGCAAGATCTGGATTTAAAACCACTTCTCATGATGCTATTAGAGGATTTCAAGAAGGAAACAAATAAATCTCATAAAGAATTACATGAGAACATGAATTAACGTGTAGAAGCCCTTACAAAGGAAACACAAAATCGCTTAGAGAAATGCAGGAGAATATGGGTCAACTGATGGAAGCCCATTAGGAGGAAATCACTTAAAGAAATGAATCAACTGGTAGATTCCCTTATAAAGAAAAAACAAGAATGGCTTAAAGAAATGCAGGAGAATATGGATCAACAGATGGAAGCCCATTAGGAGGAAACACAAAAATCACTTAGAGAAATGCAGGAGAACTTGGGTCAACAGGCAGAAATCCTGAAAGAGGAAACGCAAAAATATCTTAAAGAAATACAGGAAAATACAAACCAACAAGTGAAGGATCTCAGCAAATCCATCCAGGATCTAAAAAAGGAAGTAGAAACAACTAAGAAACCAAAAAGTGAGACAACTTTGGAGATAGAAAACCTTGGGAAGAAATCAGGAGTCATAGATGCAAACATCAACAATATAATACAAGAGATGGAAGAAAGAATCTCAGATGCTGAAGATACCATAGAAAGCACCGACTCAACAGTCAAAGAATATGCAAAATGCAAAAAAGTGTAACCCAAAACATCCAGCAAATCCAGGACACAATGAGAAGACCAAACCTAAGGATTATAAGGATAGATGAGAGTGAAGATTTGCAACTTAAAGGGCCAGTAAATATCTTCAACAAAATTATGGAGGAAAACTTCCCTAACCTAAAGAGAGAGATGCTGACGAATGTACAAGAAGCCTATAGAACTCCAAACAGACTGGACCAGAACAGAAATACCTCCTGTCACATAATAATCAAAACACCAAATGTACTAAACAAAGAAAAAATATTAAAAGCAGTAAGAGAAAAAGGCCAAGTAACATATAATTAAGACCTACCCGAATCACATCAGACATCTCACCAGAGACTATGAAAGCCAGAAGATTCTGGGCAGATCTCATGCAGACTCTAAGAGAACACAAATGCCAGCCTAGACTACTATACCCAGCAAAAATCTCAATCACCATATATGGAGAGACCAAGACATTCCATGATAAAACCAAATTTACACAATATCTTTCCACAAAACCAGCCCTGCAAAGGATAATAAGTGGAAACCGCCAATACAAGGAGAGAAACAATACAAGGATGTACCTTAAAAAACGAGTTATGAACATTCTTTCATCAAACCCAAAAGTAGAGAACCACTCAAACATAAAAATAGCATCAAGAAAAGCAGGTGGCTATAATCACTATTCCTTAATCTCTCATAATATCAATGGTCTCAATTCCTCAATAAAAAGACAGAGACTAACAGACTGGATACGTAAACAGCACCCAACGTTTTGCTGCATGCAGGAAACGCACCTAAGTGTCAAAGACAAACACTACCTCAGAGTAAAAGGCTGGAAACCAATTTTACAAGCAAATGGTCCCAGGAAATGAGCAAGAGTATCCTTCCGGCTACTACCGACAAAATTGATTTTCAACAAAGAGGCATCAAAAAAGACACAGAAGGACACTGCATATTGGTCAAAGGAAAAATCCACCAAGAAGAACTCTCAATTCTGAATATCTATGCTACAAATGCTAAGGCACCCTCATTCATAAAGGAAACTCTATTAAGCTCAAAGCACACATCACACCTCACACAATAATAGTAGGTGAGAGCAACACAAAAGTCTCTGAAATGGATCGTTCAGGGAGCAAAAACTGAACAGCGACACAGTGAAACTAATTGAAGCCTTGGACCAAATGGAAATAACATATATAGAACACTTCATCCTAAAGCAAGACAATACAACATCAATCTGGTACAGTCACTCTGGAAAGCAGTCAAGTGGTTCCTCAGGAAAACTGGGCATGACACTCCCCAGAGGATCCTGATATACCATTCCTGGGCATATACCGAGAGACTTCCCCTGGATGCAATAAGGACACATGCTCCAATATGTTCATAGCAGCCTTATTCATAATAGTCAGAAGCGGAGAGGACCCAGATGTCCCTCAACGGAGGAATAGATTCAGAAGATGTGGTATATTTAAACAATGGAATACTACTCTGCAATTAAAAACAATGAATTCACGAAATTCTTAGGCAAATGGTCAGAACTGGAAAATATCATCCTTAGTGACGTAACCCAATCACAAAAGAACACACATGGGTATGCAGTCACTGATAAGGGGATATTAACCCAGAATCTCTGAATGCCCTAGACACAATTCGTATGTCAAGAGATTTCCAAGAAAGATGGAAGGAGAGACACCTGGTCTCTGGGATTTATGCGAGGTAAGCACTTGTCAAGAGCTACATTCTGCTATGGAAAAATATGTTTTTTAAAAATAGACCGAACTCACATTTCACAGAATTCAATTAATGCTTTCAATTCAATGATTTCTGGTACATTCAATTCATGCAACGATTATAATAATTTTAGTTCACTTTGAATTTTTTTTTTTTGGTTTTTCAAGAAAGGGTTTATCAGTGTATCTCTGGCTGTCCTGGAACTAACTCTGTAGACCAGGCTGGCCTTGAACCCAGAAATCCACCTGCCTCTGCCTCACAAGTGCTGGGATTAAAGGCATGTGCCACCACTGTCCGTTTCCCTTTGAATTTTTAGAGAGATATGGCGCGATGAGCAAGGAAAGTCTGTTAGTTTTAAACATAATTTGAGTATTTTAAAAATTAAAGTAAAAAGTCATTCATCTGTGTTTATATTGCTGGAAAACTATAAATTATATTAAATGATAAGGTAGTTTCAGAACAACATATTGGTCATTTTTAGATTCATTAAAATTCTTAGCTAATATTTCTTATTTTGGCTTTATTTAGCAAAAAAAATGTTTCAGCTCTACATTACTTACAGTCTGATACTTACCTGCGGTATTTTTATGTATTGTCATCATCTGAGTCAATAACTATAACATCTGTTTGGAATCTTAACAGGTTGTACCTGCAAAAATTAGCATATTAGTTATCATTTTGGCATTTCTGAGAATTAAACCTAAAGCTTTGTACAGAGTAGAGTTACACCTTCTCCTAGCCCCCTAATTGGCAATTAAATCTATCTATATGCTAGAAAAACTTGACCTTTATAGCATGCATTTCATATTCAAGTTTACGACTAATCAAAATGCCATGTCAGTTTGAGAAAGACACTGGGTTTACAGGTATGAAAATAAGGTGTACACATACAGTGGTTTAGCCCAACACTAGTAGATCTAGGAATTTCACTTTGATTCCAGTTCACTGCTAGCTATTTTATACCAGCATAGTATAAAGCCTCCTCTGACTGCCATCTTTGTTCTCTTGATATTTGTTTTCCAAAGTATCGCACCACCACTGCCTGGCTATGAACTGGTATAGAAACAATATCCTAGGGGCCCAGAGAGAAAAACTGTAGGAAAACACCAATAGAATTCTTGGTGCCCTGATGGGACTAGTGGGTGGGCCAAGCAAGATTTTTCTCTTTCTCAGAAGAGAAAACAGATATTGGGGCTGAGCCCTATATCTTTCAAGTCAACATTCTTGTGGCAGATGATAGAACTCAGATCCCAGAGGGTTAGTATGAAGGAAGAATGAAGGAGTCAATCAAATCAGACAGCTTCCTTCAGTTTTCTCCTCTATACAACTTTCCTCACTTCAATATGGAGAAGTGGTTTATCCTAAAATTGATTCTACTATGCTATCTACTATTCCATCACAATAGAAACATGGTCCACAGGCCAAACAGAACTCTTTACCTAGGCTGCAAACACTACCCAGTTTACAATGCTCTAGTTTGCCTGTTATCCCTTTATTCAAATCCTGGAGTTTCCATCCCTCTGACTACAATTAGTCCAGATTCCTGCCATCACATCTGGTTACCTCCCTTCTTGTTTCTTTATACTTCGCGTTCAACTTACAAAGCAGCCTAGTGATTTCAGTCCAGATTATATTCCCCCTCTGCTTTCCACTGTACTTGCCCTAAATTCTATGTGTATTACTACAGTGAGCAAAGTTCTGTACAATCAATCACCTTTCCCTGTCTCCACGATCTCCTTCCCTCTTTCGCCCTATTTGAGTCACATAATCCATTTTCATTCCTTCAACTCTCCAAATTGAGGTCAATGTGCTCTTGGTATAGATTGCCTTTGTTATCCTTGGGGGTACCCTATTCAACACAGATCATCAACTCACCTGTCATCATTGCTTTGTATATTGGCGGCCTGTATGTACTCCCCTGGTACTTACCACAGTATCTAGCACTAGAAAGAATCACATGTTATTGAAAACAAAACTAAAGGACTTTCGATCTGCCACATGCATTTTAATAACTAGCTTATCCCTTGAGCTGTAAAAAGCCTTTAAAATCAACTACCTAAGGGTGTGGGTGGCGGAAGGACAGAGACGTTGATACATGAAAATTCACTTTGTAACAGAAATATACAAGTTATTTTTTTTTCCTTACTGAATACTGAGTGTATGTGTACTGACATCCAGTAGTTGAAAGTGAAAATGATGTGTCCATCAATGTGTGAGAAATATACAGCATACTCACTGACTCATCCAGTGTACGAAGAACAGAAATGTTTCCTACAAGATAGTACTGTTGTTCCCATAACAGCCTCGGAGCAGAAGACCAAATATTCCTGGTATTCGGACCATAGTTTCCGAAAAATACAAATGACTCTAAGGGTGGCAGACACAATGGCAATTAAATTAGAAGGTATACTAGCTAAGCAAGCAAGAGAACTGACACATCACAATGCTGTTTTCCAACTCAATGACATTTTTTCAAGATTCTGAGGCATGGCCTTCTCCTCATCTTCCTTCCCTTCCAACTAAGCTCTATTATAGGGTCTCAGCATTAGGAAGATTGAGAACCACTGCTAGAGCATGGTCAGTCTGCCAGGGACAATGTCCTTAAAGAACACTCCTCATTCTCACCCAGCATCCATCAGCTCTCTCGAGCTCCTCTACTAATGGTGAGGAATCCTCATCTGAGAGTGAGGGCCCATGAGATCCTCCCTATTTCTCCAGAGGAAATAAAATTTTAATGTTAGAAATGTAGCATTTGAAATTATAGGCCATAAACTTAGATGAATATATTATCAGCAGCTACACTAATATTTTTTCAAAATTTGCTAAGCGATAAGAGAGCAAGAAATTGTTCAGCTGAGTATTTATTACTTGGCCCTCAAAGCTCAAAAATTAAATTCAAAAGAAAACAAGCCATGTATACATACCTATATCTGCCAATGGAAGATTAAGAATGATCTTCTCAGATACTTCATCCTTTTGTTGATCAGGAACAAGATTTAGTAGACTGTTCCCCATAAGATCTTCCTGGGAAGGGGAAGAAAGAACAGATTTTGCTTTCTATACTAATACCATTAGGCTACCCTGTGTCCTTACCATATGAGTTTAGTGCTGCCCATGCCATTTATGGCTATAGGTGCCGTGCTTCAGGCAGTTTGCATTACCTCCTAGCAATGACTCCATGTTACAATCCATTCTGGCCACAATTTTCCTGTGCATTTTCTCCCTCAAACAGTCAGATCCTTCCCTACCATCCCAGAGACCACAGATGTTGTAATCTTCTCCCTGTCTTGTTTCCCTCTAGGAGTCTGGAAAAAAATCTCAGCTCCTCACCCTAGTGTTGTCTCTAATGTTGATCCAAGAATGTAAATTTTCTCGAGAAAACCCCACACAGCCATGCTTTCCAGTGACTAATCAATTCTCCCTGAAAGCCTTTCCCTGACTCTGCCCCTTTCACTCTTCAATGTGAATCCTTCCTCTTTTGTACCTTCCTCACACTTTCAAGTCCAAATCCCTCTTTACAATTTAATCTGGCCTTTTTATTTTGATGTTAAAAATTCAAACCTTCCCCCTGTACCATAAAGAAACACTTATTTTTTCAATAAAAATATTTTCATTGATCCATTTATAAAATAGAATACCTTCAGTCCAAGAAAACCATGGGGTTATATAAGGAGTTTGGGGGCAGGCTGATCTATAGAATACTACCTTGTCTTTCTGAGAAAGAAAGGAAAGAAAGAAGGAGGGAGGGAGGAAGGAAGAAAGAAAGTAAGAAAGAAAGAAAGAAAGAAAGAAAGAAAGAAAGAAAGAAAGAAAGAAAGAAAGAAAGAAAGAAAGAAAGAAAGAAAGGGAGGAAGAAGGAAGGAAGAAGGAAATAAAGAAGGAAAGAAAGAAGAAAGCCATTGTGGAACCCAATTATTTTGTATGTTAACTTTTAAAGGAGTTTTTTAATTTACGAATAGTTAGAAATTAAAAATTCAACAAATTTGATGTGAAATATAAAATACCAAGAGGTATTACCTATTCTTCCATTGGTAGAAGAAAGGGGGAATCAATATAAAAAGAATACAGAGGGCTAGAAATTAGGTCAGTTGGTAAATGCTCACCTCAAAATGACAAGGCCTTGCTTTAAATCAAGCATGCAAGCACAGGCACAAAGTCATTCAAAAAGAAGGAAGGAATTTACCCTGCTAAGTGCCATCTTCTGAGACTCTTAACAAGAAGCATGTTTTACTTTTCTGCCAGAGACTTCATCTTAGACACACATCAGAGAAGTGGATAGGGCACAGGGAATAGTAAGAGACTTTACAGGAATCCCAGATCGTTTTTATTGACTTAACTGTGAAACTAGTGGAGAAGATGATGCAACAGAGGCATAGCTGGACACCAATGAGTTATATGAGGCTAAAAAGAAATAACTCATGAGCAATAATCCAGAATACTCATTTTCCCAAAAGCTGCAAGAACATACTGAACAGTGGCCAAGAAGAGGTGACTCATTCTGGGATACAAAAACATCTTTTCCATCTATGCTCCGTACAATCGAAATATTTTCAAATGACTAATAAAGACAGAATAATAACATAATTAAATAGTGGAACAATAATAAATCATAGGTTTATTTCTAAGCATATAAATTAGTATAATAGAACACAGTAAATGTATTCCATTTCTTATGTATCAATGAAGTAGGCACATAATTAAAATTCTATTATTCTGCCTCCTACACAGAATCTACTTAACCTTAAGCATGAGATATTTATCAAAAGATGTGTCACTTAGACAAGTTTCAGTGTACCCAAAATTAACACTAAATTTTCTATCACATGCTAGGAATGTTCACTTCTGAGTGTAGATTGTCATTATACATACTTTTCTGATGTATAATGGACTGATATGCAAACAAATACTTCCTTGTAGAGAACATTTACAAATATTTTAAAATATATAAAAATGTTTTCAGATGTGATTCTATAAATTTCATTAAGGCTTCTTATAGGCGCATGGATGAGAGGTTCCATATAAGTGTATGAGTACATTTCCAATGGCTACACCTAGAACAAAATGTCTCTCCTTCTTTTAGTAACTGTCAATTGCCCAGAGACCGTTTGGAAGAGTTGTGGACTTATGAGCCACTCTCCCTTAACTACTGTTAATTTGTCTATTAATTCTCAGGGATGGGTTGGGCCTCTTGAAATCCCCCTTATCCAATCTGTAATAGTAGAAATGGAAAGTATCTTGGAGGAGAAAAAGGGATATGAGAGAAGTGGAAGGACAAGAGAAAGTAATGGAGTGTAATATGATCAGAATGCATTGTATAAATGAATGAAAATGCCATTGTGAAACTGATTATTACATGCGATTAATATGTGCTCATAAAATATTGAGTTTGCTTATAGTACGAACAAGCTTATTCTAAAGTAAGAGAAGCAAAGTATGTGCCTACTTTATTGATATGTAAGAAATGGAATACATTTAATGTGTTCTATTAAAATAACTATTATATTGTAATATCTATTATATTACATAACTATGAATGTTATGTCCTAATCCATGTCCTAAGTCCACGTATGTTAGAGTCGTGGGAAACTTGTCAGTCACAGATGACTCAGAGATTGGAAATAGAGTAGATGTGTGTTACCAGATAGAACAAGAAGTCAGAAACCATGGTATGAAGTCAGGTTTCCCAAAAGGAGACATTTAGATCATGTGAAATATCAAAATGTTTTCCACCTAAAGGAAATTTGGATATGTGTGTGCCTGCCTCAGTATCACCTCTAAGAATAGGACAAATAAAGCTAGGCTCCCCTAGGAAGTACTAATCAGATGTCCACATTCACTTAACTTAGTGTTGCAATCCAGACACTGCTTGTGTGATCCTCAACAACTCCAAAATTTATTTCAAAGCAGTTCTTCCTTACCCTGATCTGCAATAAAATGATTATTTAAAAAAAAAAAACTCATAGAATTCATGCAAATAGATAGTTGCAAATAACAGGATCTCATAGTAAAAACAAAATGGCAGTTCTTTGAAAAAAAGCAATACTGGTGATAAATCTCTGATAAAGTGAATTGTATCATGAAAAGCACAATATTTTAAAAATATTTTTTATTTTGTGTGTATGAGTTTTTCCCCCTGCATATATGTCTGTACACCATGTGTGTGCCTGGTACCCATACAGGCCACAAGGCGGCATCAGATCCTTTGGACCTGGAGCTACAGACAATTGTGAGCTGTTGTGTGAGTGTGGGGAATTAAACCGATATCCTCTGCAAAAGCAGCTAGTACTCTTAAGTGATTATCCATATCTCCATACCATAATCATTAATGAACCAAAACACTAGTTTCAAATATTCTCTTAATACCTGCTGTGGTTTGGAACTGGTTTGAGTGTATCCTTGCCCAAAGGTTCATGTAAGAGAAGATATTTGTAGCACATAAAGAGCAACTGCCCAGCTCCTAGAATCATTATGTGTTAATCAAAAATTTTATGCTACTTTTACTGATGTCAGTGTATTGAATCAAGGATTCTCCACATGCTAGACAAGTTCTATTACTGAGCTAATACCCCCAGCTTCAATTGAAAAACACAAACTTCAACTTTTTTTCATAGTCAAAATAATGGCTCAAGCTGTCCCTGTTTCCACAGGCCCTCCTTTTTTTTTCATTTTTGTGCTTAAAAATAGCTGTGTTCATACTTAGGGCATATGTGTGGCATGAAAACCTTCTCTAAGAAAAGATTTTCCAGACGGGCATAATATCGCTTGGGTCTCGGGCCGCTTGTGTGTACGCTGCTCCCAGCAGCTACTGTGACCAGCGAGCCAGCTCTGCTGCGAGACTTCAGCCTGGCAGAAGGACCCCCACACTGGGCGGGAGCCTACCAGCTTCCCTTCCGCGACTTCTGTTCCCCTCTGCACTGAAGAGACAGGTACCCAGGTTCCCCCCAATATAACATCGCTCGGGACACGACCTGTTGGGGCTTCCATCTGGTCCCAAGAACGGGACAGCACTGTTGCCGTCTGGGCGCCAGTTTTGCTTTAAGCCATCTTCTCTGCAGGGTGGCCAGCACCAACCAGAGTGTGCAGGGTGCACTCCGCCATCTTTGCTCCAGTGTCCGAGAGGTCGGGACTCCCAGGTTCAGAGACAGATGGGCATAATATCGCTTGGGTCTCGGGCGGCTTGTGTGTATGCTGCTCCCAGCGAGCCAGCTCTGCTGGGAGACTTCAGCCTGGCAGAAGGACGCCCACACTGGGCGGGAGCCTACCAGCTTCCCTTCCGCGACTTCTGTTCCCCTCTGCACTGAAGAGACAGGTACCCAGGTTCCCCCCAATATAACATCGCTCGGGACACGACCTGTTGGGGCTTCCATCTGGTCCCAAGAACAGGACAGCTCTGTGGTCGTCTGGGCGCCAGGTTTGCATTAAGACATCACCTCTGCAGGGTGGCCAGCACCACCCAGATTGTGCAGGGTGCACTCCGCCATCTTTGCTCCAGTGTCCGAGAGGTCGGGACTCCCAGGCACGGAGACAGACGGGCATAATATTGCTTGGGTCTCAGGCGGCTTGTGTGTATGCTGCTCGCAGGAGCTGGGCAGGGCTCCAGTAACCTGCGCTCCATTTCTGCTCTGGGACTTCTGCCTTGCAGAGTGACGCCCCCTTCCCCCAGCCCTGGGAGAGATCACACACCCCTGCACAGGGCAGGAGCCGACCAGCATCCCTTTGGAGACCTCTGCTTCGGGAATCCATTAAGCTGAGCCTTTGGATGTGCAGGGACTCCCCATTATAACATCACTTGGGGCAAGGCACATCAGGGCTCCAATGGCACTCAGGAGCAGGGCAGGCCCCAGAAATTTGTGCCAGGGGAATCCTGGTAAGCCAGGTTGGCCAGAAGTAGCTTTACAGGCTCACAGGAGCTCCAACCAACAGCTAGTGACAGCAGGACCAACTAACATCAGAGGTAACCAGATGGCAAAAGGCAAACGTAGGAACGTTACTAACAGAAATCATAGTAATATGGCACCATCCGAACCCAACTCTCCAACAGCAGCAAGTCCTGGATACCCCACCACACCCGAAAGACAAGATCTGGATTTAAAATCACTTCTCATGGTGCTATTAGAGGATCACAAAAAGGACACAAATAAATCAAATAAAGAATTACAGGAGACCATGAATCAACGGTTAGAAGCTCTTACAAAGGAAACACAAAAATCGATTAGAGAAATGCAGGAGAACATGGATCAAAAGATGGAGGCCCACAAGGAGACAACACAAAAATAGCTTAAAGAAATGAATCAATGGGTAGATGCCCTTTCAAAGGAATCACAAAAACTGCGTAAAGAAATGCAGAAGAATATGGGTCAACAGACAGATGCCCATAGGGAGGCAACACAAAAAGTGCTTAAAGAAATGAATCAACGGATAGATGCCCTTACAAAGGAAACACGAGGTATGCTTAAAGAAATGCAGGAGACGATGGATCAACAGATGGAATCCCATGAGAAGGAAACACAAAAATCGCTGAGAGAAATGCAGGAGAACTTGGGTCAACAGGCAGAAATCCTGAAAGAGTTAACTCAAAAATACCTTAAAGAACTACAGGAAAATACAAACAAACAAGCGAAGGATCTCAGCAAATCCATCCAAGATCTAAAAAAGGAAGTAGAAACAACTAAGAAATCACAAAGGGAGACAACTTTGGAGACAGAAAACCTTGGGAAGAAATAAGGAGTCATAGATGCAAACATCAACAATAGAATACAAGAGATGGAAGAAAGAATCTCAGGTGCTGAAGATACCATAGAAAGCATCGACTCAACAGTCAAAGAAAATGCAAAATGCAAAAAAGGTGTAACCCAAAACATCCAGGAAATCCAGGACACAATGAGAAGACCAAACCTAAGGATTATAGGTATAGATGAGAGTGAAGATTTGCAACTTAAAGGGCCAGTAAACATCTTCAACAAAATTATGAAGGAAAACTTCCCTAACCTAAAGAGAGAGATGCCGATGAACGTACAAGAAGCCTACAGAACTCCAAACAGACTGGACCAGAACAGAAATACCTCCCGTCACATAATAATCAAAACACCAAATGTACTAAACAAAGAAAGAATATTAAAAGCAGTAAGAGAAAAGGGCCAAGTAACATAAAAAGGAAGACCTATCCGAATCACTTCAGACTTCTCACCAGAGACTATGAAAGCCAGAAGATCCTGGGCAGATCTCATGCAGACACTAAGAGAGCACAAATGCCAGCCTAGACTACTATACCCAGCAAAATTCTCAATCACCATAGATGGAGAGACCAAGATATTCCATGATAAAACCAAATTTTCACAATATCTTTCCACAAATCCAGCCCTGCAAAGGGTAATAGGCGGAAACCGCCAATATAGAGAGAGAAACAACACCCTGGAAAAAATGAGATAGTAACCTTCTTGCTTCAAACCCAAAAGTAGATAACCACTCAAACGTAAAGATAGCATCAAGAATGGCAGGTGGCAATAATCACTATGCCTTAATCTCTCTTAATATCAATGGTCTCAATTCCCCAATAAAAAGACATAGACTAGCAGACTGGATACGTAAACAGGACCCTGCATTTTGCTGCATGCAGGAAACGCACCTCAGTGTCAAAGACAAACACTACCTCAGAGTAAAAGGCTGGAAAACAATTTTACAAGCAAATGGCCCCAAGAAACGAGCCGGAGTTGCCATCCTAATATCAGATAAAATTGATTTTCAACCTAAAGTCATCAAAAAAGACACAGAAGGACACTACATACTGATTAAAGGAAAAATCCACCAAGAAGAACTCTCAATTCTGAATATCTATGCTCCAAATGCAAGGGCACCCTCATTTGTAAAAGAAACTTTACTAAAGCTCAAAGCACACATCGAACCTCACAATAATAGTGGGTGACTTCAACACTCTGCTCTCTGAAACGGATCGTTCAGGAAAGCAGAAACTAAACAGGGACACAGTGAATCTAATAGAAGCCTTGGACCAAATGGAACTAACAGATATATATAGAACATTTCATCCTAGAGCTAAAGAATACACCTTCTTCTCAGCACCTCATGGTACCTTCTCCAAAATCGACCATATAATTGGTCACAAATCAGACCTCAACAGATATAAGAAGATAGAACTAATCCCATGCCTACTATCAGATCACTAGGGAATAAGGGTGGTCTTCAATGGCAACAAAATCAAAAGAAAACCCACAAACACATGGAGGCTGAATAATGCTCTACTCAATGATAACTCGGTCAAGGTGGAAATAAAGAAAGAAATCAAAGACTTTTTGAAATTTAATGAAAATGAAGGCACAACATACCCTAATTTATGGGACACAATGAAAGCAGTGCTAAGAGGAAAATTCATAGCCCTGAGTGCCGCCAAAAGGAAACGGGAGACAGCATACACTAACAGCTTAATGGCACACCTGAAAGCCCTGGAACAAAAAGAATTAAATACACCAAGGAAGAGTAGAAGGCAGGAAATTATCAAACTCAGGGCTGAAATCAATCAAGTAGAAACAAATAAAACCATACAAAGAATCAACAAAACGAGGAGTTGGTTCTTTGAGAAAACCAAAAAGATAGATAAGCCCTTAGGAAGACACAGAGACAGTATCCAAATTAATAAAATCCGAAACGAAAAGGGAGAGAAAGCAACAGAAACCGAGGAAATTCAAAAAATCATCAGATCCTACTACAAAAACCTGTATTCAACACAACTAGAAAATCTCGAGGAAATGGACAATTTCCTTGACAGATATCAAATACCAAAATTAAATCAGGATCAAATAGACCATCTAAACCGCCCTATAACCCTTGAAGAAATAGAAGTTGTCATTGGAAGTCTTCCAACCAAAAAAAGCACAGGTCCAGATGGTTTCAGTGCAGAATTCTATCAGACCTTCAAAGAAGACCTAACACCAATACTCTTCAAACTGTTCCACAAAATAGAAACAGAAGGAACACTACCTAACTCCTTCTATGAAGCTACAATTACACTAATGCCAAAAGCACACAAAGATCCGACAAAGAAAGAGAATTTCAGGCCAATCTCTCTTATGAATATCGATGCAAAAATACTCAATAAAATTCTTGCCAACCGAATCCAAGAACACATCAAAACGATCATTCACTACGATCAAGTAGGCTTCATCCCAGGGATGCAGGGATGGTTCAATATAAGGAAATCCATCAATGTAATCCACTATACAAACAATCTCAAAAAAAAAAAACCACATGGTCATCTCATTAGATGCTGAGAAAGCATTTGACAAAATTCAGCATCCTTTCATGCTAAAGGTCTTGGAAAGATCAGGAATTCGAGGCCCATATCTAAACATAGTAAAAGCAATTTACAGCAAACCGGTAGCCAGCATCAATCTAAATGGAGAGAAATTTGAAGCAATCCCACTAAAATCAGGGACTAGACAAGGCTGCTCTCTCTCTCCATATCTTTTAAATATAGTACTTGAAGTTCTAGCTAGAGCAATTAGACAACAAAAAGAGGTCAAAGGGATACAAATTGGAAAGGAAGAAATCAAACTATCACTATTCGCAGAAGATATGATAGTATATTTAAGCGACAAAAAGAACTCCACCAGAGAACTCCTACCGCTGATAAACGACTTCAGCAAAGTAGGTGGATAAAAAATCAACTCAAGCAAGTCAGTAGCCTTCCTATACTCAAAGGACAAGCAGGCTGAGATAGCCACAAACCCTATAAAGTATCTGAGTGTGACTCTAACCAAACAAGTGAAAGATCTGTATGACAAGAACTTCAGGTCTCTGAGGAAAGAAATTGAAGAAGACTTCAGAAGATGGAAAAGTCTGCAATGCTCATGGATTGGCAGAATTAATATAGTAAAAATGACCATCTTGCCAAAAGCAATATACAGATTCAATGCAATCCCCATCAAAATCCCAAAGCAGTTCTTCATAGAGTTAGAAAGAGCAATTCAAAAATTCATCTGGAATGACAGAAATCCCAAGATAGCTAAAACTATTCTCAAGAGTAAAAGATCTTCTGGGGAATCAGTATCTTGGACCTGAAGCTGTACTACAGAGCAATAGTGTTAAAAAACTGCAAGGTATTGGTACAGTGACAGGCATGTAGATCAATGGAACAGAATTGAAGACCCAGAAATGAATCCACACTCCTATGGTCACTTGATCTTTGACAAAGGAGCTAAAACCATCCAGTGGAAAAAAGATGACCTTTTCAACAAATGGTGCTGGTTCAACTGGAGGTCAACATGCAGAAGAATGCAAATTGGTCCATTCTTATCTCCTTGCACTAAGCTAAATTCCAAGTGGACCAAGGACCTCCACATAAAACCTGACACACTGAAACTAATAGAAAGGAAACTAGGGAAGAGCCTTGAACATATGGGCACAGGGGAGAATTTCCTGAACAGAACTCCAATAGTTTATGCTCTAAGAGCAAGAATTGACAAATGGGACCTCATAAAATTACAAAGTTTCTGTCAGGCAAAGGACACTGTCAAAAGGATAAATCGGCAACCAACAAACTGGGAAATGATCTTTACCAACCCTACATCCGACAGAGAGCTAATATCCAATATAAAAAAAGAGCTCAAGAAGTTAGACTCCAGAGAGCCATGTAACCCTATTAAAATTGGGGTACAGAGCGAAACAAAGAGTTCTCATCTGAAGAATATCTAATGGCTGGAAAGCACCTAAAGAGATGTTCAACATCCTTAGTCATTAGAGAAATGCAAATCAAAACAACCCTGAGATTCAATCTCACACCAGTCAGAATGGCTAAGATCAAAAACACAGGAGAGAGCATATGTTGGCGAGGATGTGGAGAAAGAGGAACACTCCTCCACTGCTGGTGGGTTTGCAAGCTGGTATAACCACTCTGGAAATCAGTCTGGTGGTTCCTCAGAAACCTGAGCAAGACACTCCCGGAGGATCCGGCTATACCGCTTCTGGACATATACCCAAAGGCTTCCCCTGCATGCAATAAGGACACATGCTCCACTATGTTCATAGCAGCCTCATTTATAATAGTCAGAAGCTGG
This sequence comes from Tokudaia muenninki, assembly GCA_036184385.1. NCBI lineage: Eukaryota > Metazoa > Chordata > Mammalia > Rodentia > Muridae > Tokudaia > Tokudaia muenninki. The sequence goes on from BTHS01000335.1 coordinate 20,844, forward strand.
AAAGAACCCTGATGTCCCTCAAGGGAGGAATCGATTCAGAAGATGTGGTATATTTACACAATGGAATACTACTCTGCAATTAAAAACAATGAATTCACGAAAGTCATAGGCAAATGGTCAGAACTGGAATATATCATCCTTAGTGTGGTATCCCAATCACAAAAGAACACACATGGTATGCAATCACTGATAAGGGGATTTTAACCCAGAATCTCAGAATACCCAAGATGCAATTCCCATATCAATAGATTTCCAAGAAGATGAAAGGAGAGACCCCTGGTCCTGGAAAGACTGGATGAAGGGGAATACTGGTACAGAGAAGCAAGAGGGGGTTGAATGGGGAACAGAAGGAGGGAAGGGGCCTTTTGTGACTTTCAGGGACATAGGAGACCAGAAAGGGCAAATCATTTGTAATGTAAATAAAAAAAACTTAGAAAATAAAAAAAGTGAGAGAGATAGGCAGATAAGCAAGGAAAGTCTGTAGTTTTAAACATAATTTGAGTATTTTAAAAATTAAAAGTAAAAAGTCATTCATCTGTGTTTATATGGCTGGAAACCAATAAATTATATTAAATGATAAGGTAGTTTCAGAACAACATATTGGTCATTTTTAGATTCATTAAAATTCTTAAGTAATATTTCTTATTTTGGCTTTATTTAGCAAAAAAAAATGTTTCAGCTCTACGTTACTTATAGCCCTGATACTTACCTGAGGTATTTTATAGTATTGTCATCATCTGAGTCAATAACTATAACATCTGTTTGAAACTTAACAGGTTGTACCTGCAAAAATTAGCATATTAGTTATCATTTTGGCATCTCTGAGAATTAAACCTACAGCTTTGTTCAGAATAGAGTTACCCCTTCTCCTAGCCCCATAATTGGCAAATAAATGTATCTATATGCTAGAAAAACTTGACATTTATAGCATGCATTTCATATTCAAGTTAGGACTAATCGAAATGTCATGTCAGTTTGAGAAAGACACTGGGTTTACAGGTATGAAAATAAGGGTAGGAAGAAGGAAGAAGGAAGGAAGGAAGGAAACTCATGGTTTTGATTTGTACCACTAAAATAAAAACACATAGTAAAAATTACAAACAAATGAAAATAGATTTGACCAACAAGATGGAATATCATTTTGTAAAGTGGAAATATGATGTGTTTACAGGAAGAGAATTGAAATTGGTTTATAATCCAAGACAGAGAGAAGAAAAAAGGAAAACAACATCAAACACCATATTCTGGAAGCTCTAGGAGCATGGATATCAAAGCCATAACGTCATGCAAAGTAGAAAATGGTTCTTCTACAATGTACCGCATCAATCTTGAAATTCTATAGCTACCCCTTGTCCATCAAAAGTGTTACTCACTCCTCTCCATGTTTACTATCCAAAGAGATGTAAACAGATTTACCAAAGTGTGCAAGCCAAAAGGACAGAGATAAAGGAAGAGAGGAGAAATCTCTAGCCCATGAAGATGACATCTAAATGTCAAGGGTACTGTTTGGTTTTAGCAACAAAGGCAATATAGGTATATATATATATATATATATATATATATATATATATATATATATATATGTGTGTGTTGGTGTGTGTGTGTGTGTGTGTTTGTGTTGTGTGTGTGTTTGACATAAATTTGCTAGTTATTTCCTGTGATCCTAAAAGCTTGATACTTTGGGCTGGTTGTGGTGGCTCATGCCTGTAAAACTAAGGATATTAAAAGGTAGTTATTGCAGAGAAAGAATAGACACGGGATGATGAATTCCAAGTACACTGTGAAGGAGGCAGTCTAACAGCAGATACAAAAAGTCCAGTGTTCTTACAGGGAGCTGGTCCCTGGGCAAGATGGAGCTTATAGGATAAGTTCAGGGTATAACATTCCCACCTTTAGTTGTATCCTGGATCAAATCCTTGACTCTGTGATGGGGACTTGTTTATATTAGGATCCTAACCCCATCAGAATTAATGGTACTAGATAGGAATTTTCATTTAGTTGTTGTATTAATGATTCAAGATCCAAGAAGTAATTAGCACAAGGAAAAGGAACAAAGGCCATGTGATGGCTGACAACAGAGTTACTATCAAGAAGAAATCTGGAAATTGACAGGGCACCAGTCATTTATTTGATTTATTTGATCTCAGGTACCATTTTTTGTAATATATTTTACTGCTGCCAGATTATAATTCCCGATCCCAATGATTTGTATAGAAATAACAATTTTCTCTTAAAGCCATATAAAACCTCTTGTTCTGCATATGTCCTAGCATACTATAGAACTAGTTCAGTTAATTCACCAGTTAATAAATCTGGGCCCACTTTCCTAGTATGCCAGTTGGCATCATAGGTAGCAATTTTGTCCCCTATGTCAGGGAATTTCCTTTTGATTTAGCCCTTTATGCTGTCAGTGGGGCAAGAAACAAAATTCTATCTTCTGTATCCACTTAAAGCTGTAAATAGGGCATCATTGTCAGGGCCAAGAAGTCTGAAAGTTTAGTCAAATGCTGGGTAATGGGGCATTTATCAGAAAACATCTGGTTAGCTGGGCCAGCTTAAGACAGCAAGTAATCACATAAGCTGAACAGGTTTACATCAGCTTTCAGCAAAGTCTAGAGCTCAGCATTTGGCAGTCCACAAGTGATCCCCGCCACATTAAAATCTGCTGCGACAAGTATAAACTATGAAAAAAGTTAAAGAAGGAGGTATATTCTTTTGCTTTAGGATGAAATGTTCTATAGATATCTGTTAAATCCATTTGTCCATAACTTCTGTTAGTTTCACTGTGTCTCTGTTTAGTTTCTGTTTCCATGATCTGTCTGTTGATGAGAGCAAGGTGTTGGAGTCTCCCACTATGATTGTGTGAGGTGCAATGTGTGCTTTGAACGTTAGTAAAGTTTCTGTCATGAATGTGGGCGCCCTTGAATTTGGAGCATAGATGTTCAGAATTGAGAGTTCTTCTTGGTGGATTTTTCCTTTGATGAGTATGAAGTGTCCTTCCTTATCTTTTTTGATAACTTTAGGTTGAAAGTCGATTTTATTCAATGTTAGAAGGCTACTCCAGCTTGTTTCCTGCTACCATTTGCTTGGAAAATTGTTTTCAATCACTTTACTCTGAGGTAGTGTTTGTCTTGACACTGAGGTGAATTTCCTGTATGCAGCAAAATGCTGGCTCCTGTTTACATGTCCAGTCTGTTAGTCTTTATCTTTTTATCCAGAAATTGGTCCATTGATGTTATGAGATATAATGAATAGTGATTGTTTCTTCCTGATATTTGGGTTTCTTTTGGTTGTTGAAAGAAGATTCCTGATTTTTCTATGGTGTAGTTTCCTCCTTGTGTTGGAGTTTTCCATTCATATCCTTTGTAGGACTGGATTTGTGGAAAGATACTGTGTAAGTTGGTTTTTTCATGGAACACTTGGGTTTTCCATCTATTGGTAATGAGGTTTTTTCTGGGATAGTAGCCTGGGATGGCATTTGTATTCTTTTGGATCTGTATAGATCAGCAGACTGTGGGAGAGGCAGCGTTGACTCTCACAGTGCTTGGTTACTGGTTGTGGGCATTCAGGTGAGCTGATCTAGAGGTAGTTTCTGCTTTTAAAGGAAAGTCTTTCCTGGTGGAAAGATGCCTGAGGCTCTATGGGTAGAACTGGGACCTCATATTTTCCCCAGATCCCACAACCTGATATCATCACACTTCCTGTGGATCTCTCTGAACAGAATATAAGACAAACTATAGTAATGAAAGTGACTTGAGCGCTCCAGTGTATGGAACCGCTTCCCTACACCTTCCTGTCACATAAGCCACCTGAACTAAGTCATGTGATGTGAAGCATTCTGGCCACCATCACATGGTTAGGAAGGGTTGGACCATGCCTTCCTTCTTAGGATTGTTTGAGAATCATCAGGAAGACTCTTGGTGGATTTCACTGGAGATGAAGAAGGTACTGTGAGAAGGAAATATATATTATATATATATATATGTGTGTGTGTGTGTGTGTGTGTGTGTGTGTGTGTGTGTGTGTGTGTGTTCTGACATAAAGATGCTAGTTATGTCCAGTCTTTTTTTGTTTTTTTTTAATTTATTTTAAGTATTGAATATTAACTCCAAGGCCTTAACACATGCACTCTAAAACTGAACTGTATTCTTGGTTCCATTTTTGCTTTTTCTTTGGAAACATAGTCTGATTAAGTTGCTCAGTCAAGATTTGAATTTGTGATCCTCTTTCTAACTCTCCTGAGTTGATGGATTTATAGACAGGACCATGCCACTAAGCATTGTGATACTAAAAGCTTGATACTTTGGGCTGGTTGTGGTGGCTCATGCCTGTAAAACTAAAGAAATTAAAAGGTAGTTATTGCAGAAAGAATAGACATGAGAGGATGAATTCCAAGTACACTGTGAAGGGGGCAGACTAACAGCAGATACAAAAAGTCCAGTGTTCTTACAGGGAGCTGGTCCATGGGCAGGTGGAGCTTATAGGATAAGTTCAGGTCTAACATTCCTACCTTTAGTTGTATCCTGGATCCAATCCTTGACTCTGTGACAGGGATTTGTTTATATTTGGATCCAAACCCCGTCAGATTAATGGTACTAGATAGGAATTTTCATTTAGTTGTTGTATTAATGATGCAAGATCCAGAAGTAATTAGCACAAGCAGAAGGAACAAAGGCCCTGTGATGGCTGACAACAGAGTTACTATCTAGAAGAAATCTGGAAATTGACAGGGCACCAGTCAGTTATTTGATCTTAGGTTCCAATTTTGTAATATTTTTGGTGCTGCCAGATTATAATCCCGATCCCAAATGATTTGTATAGAAATAACAATTTTCTCTTAAAGCCATATAAAACCTCTTTGTTCTGCATATGTCCAATCATACTGTAGAACTAGTTCAGTTATTTCACCAGTTAATAAATCTGGGCCCACTTTCCTGGTATGCCATTTGGCATCATATGTAGCAGATTTATGCCCTATGTCAGGGAATTTCGTTTTGACTTAGCCCTTTATGCTGTCAGTGGGGCAAGAAACAAAATTCTATCTTCTGTATCCACTTAAAGCTGAAAATAGGGCATCATTGTCAGGGCCTAGGAAGTCTGAAAGGTTAGTCAAAGGCTGGGTAATGGGGCATTTATCAGAAACATCTGGTGTGCTGGGCGAGCTTAAGTCAGAAAGTAGTCACATAAGCTGAACAGGTTTACATCAGCTTTCAGCAAAGTCTAGAGCTCAGCAGTTGGCAGTCCACAAGTGATCCCCGCCACATGAAAATTTGCTGCGACAAGTATAGACTATGAAAAAAGTTAAAGAAGGAGGTATATTCTTTTGATTTAGGATGAAATGTTCTATAGATATCTGTTAAATCCATTTGGTCCATAACTTCTGTTAGTTTCACTGTGTCTCTGTTTAGTTTCTGTTTCCATGATCTGTCTGTTGATGAGAGCAAGGTGTTGGAGTCTCCCACTATGATTGTGTGAGGTGCAATGTGTGCTTTGAACGTTAGTAAAGTTTCTGTCATGAATGTGGGCGCCCTTGAATTTGGAGCATAGATGTTCAGAATTGAGTCCTTCTTGTCAGATTTTTTTTCCTTTGATGAGTATGAAGTGTCCTTCCTTATGTTTTTTTGATGACTTTTGGTTGGAAGTCGATTTTATTCAATGTTAGAATGGCTACTCCAGCTTGTTTCCTGGGAACATTTGCTTGGAAAATTGTTTTCAATCACTTTACTCTGAGGTAGTGTTTGTCTTTGACACTGAGGTGCATTTCCTGTATGCAGCAAAATGCTGGCTCCTGTTTACATGTCCAGTCTGTTAGTCTTTATCTTTTTATCGGGAAATTGGGTCCATTGATGTTATGAGATATTAAGCAATAGTGATTGTTTCTTCCTGATATTTTGGTTTCTTTTGGGTTTGTTGAAAGAAGATTCCTGATTTTTCTATGGTGTAGTTTCCCTCCTTGTGTTGGAGTTTTCCATTCATTATCCTTTGTAGGACTGGATTTGTGGAAAGATACTGTGTAAAGTTGGTTTTATCATGGAACACCTTGGGTTTTCCATCTATGGTAATTGAGAGTTTTTCTGGGTATAGTAGCCTGGGATGGCATTTGTATTCTCTTAGGATCTGTATGAGATCTGCCCAGGATCTTCTAGCTTTCATCGTCTCTTGTAAGAAGTCGGGTGTAATTCTGATAGGTCTGCCTTTATATGTTACTTGACCTTTTTCCTTTACTGCTTTTAATAGTTTTTCTTTTGCTCATTTGGTGTTTTGATTGTTATGTGATGGGAAGAATTTCTTTTCTGGTCCAGTCTCTTTGGAGTTCTGTAGGCTTCTTGTATGTTCATGGGCATCTCTTTCTTTAGGTTAGGGAAGTTTTCTTCTATAATTTGGTTGAAGATATTTACTGGCCCTTTAAGTTGGGAATCTTCACTCTCTTCTATACCTATTATCCTTAGGTTTGGTCTTTTCATTGTGTCCTGGATTTCCTGGATGTTTTGGCTCAGGAGTTTTTTGCATTTTGCATTTTCTTTGACTGTTGTGTCAATGTTTTCTATGGTATCTTCTGTACCTGAGATTCTCTCTTCTATCTCTTGTATTCTGTTGATGATGTATGTGTCTATGACTCCTGATCTCTTTCCTAGGTTTTCTATCTCCTGGTTTGTCTCCCTTTGTGATTTCTTTATTGTTTCTATTTCCATTTTTAGATCTTGAATGGTTTTATTCAATTCCTTAATCTGTTTGGTTGTATTTTCCTATAATTCTTTAAGGGATTTTTGTGTTTCCTCTTTGAGGGCTTCTACCTGTTTACCTGTGTTCTCATGTATTTCTTTAAGGGAGTTATTTATGTCCTTCCTATAGTCCTCTATCATCATCATGAGATGTAATTTTAAATCAGTCTTGTTTTTCTGTTGTGTTGAGGTATCCAGGGCTCGCTGCGGTGGGAGAACTGGGTTCTGATGATGCCAAGTAGCCTTGGTTACTCTTGCTTATGTTCTTGCCCTTGCCTTTCGCCATCTGGATAGCTCTGGTGTTAGCTGTTCTTGCTGTCTCTGACTGTGGCTTGTCCATCCTGCAAGCCTGTGTGTCAGTACTTCTGAGAGACCAGTTCTCTCTGGGAGGAATTTGGGTATGGAGAGAAGGAGTGCAGACAAGCCTGTGAGCACAGGCAAAGCTGCCACTGCTGCTCAGAGGGACACACCCAGAAAACACAGGACATAGGAACCTAGGAGCAGCCTGGGACAGGAGCCTCCCAGGCAGGAAGGATAGGAGGATAGGAGTTCTCAACTGGAAGCAGGAATATCTGGAAGGTGCATAATAAATATACACAATCTACTTTTTGGGGTCAAAGCCGACAGAAAATTTTTCGAGGCTTAAAGTTTCTTTTCTCTCTCAGTCTCTGCTCTTTCTCACTCGTTTGCTCACAGCTTGAGAATTCACACACTCTGCATTCTCCTGCGCACTCTGCTTTTCTTGAATTCCCACACTCAAACACACCTCGGTGTGTTCCCCTTTCACTCTGCACACTCTTCACACACATCTCACACAAATCTCACATATACACCATATGCACTCTCCTTTCACTCACAAACACATTCTCCATCCACACCTAACGTTCTCTCTTGACTCACTCTTCACATTCTCTCTCCACTCACTCTTCACAAATTTTTCTCATTCCTCTGTCTCTCTCTCTCTCTCTCTCTCTCTCTCTCTCTCTCTCTCTCTCTCTCTCTCTCTCTCTCTCTCTCTTCCCCCCTCATTTGCTCTCCATATTCACCTCACATACTCCTCACTCGCTCTCCCTCTCACTCTCTCGCCTCTTTCTTGACCCAGTCTTTTATTGATACTCCAAAAGCAGATAAAAAGACTTTTTATAATCATTGCCAAATCAAATTCAAAGGAATAACCACAACCTACAAAGAATCAAGAATTACAATTGTTCCCCAAGGTTCCAAGCTTCCCTATTCCCAGGCCTATATCCAAAGTAATAATAATTGCAAACTTATCATTATTATCATCTAAACTTTACCTTTTAACTTATTATACCTCAGAGCTCAGAGCTCTGAGGCCAGATATTTTGATTTACTTGTGAAACTCTAATGATAAATGGCATGGGAAAAGCTGCCAGGCAGTGGCCAGAAGGAGTCAAGTTATCCCTTAACTCAGCAGTTCTGCTAGTTTTATGCTTCTACACATTGCACACAATGAGTCTTCTAAGAGTCCCAGTGTTTTGACTTAGTTTTACTAATATAAGATTTTACATATTCTATACTTGCTTATCCAGGAACCACTCTCAAATGTGCAAAACTTATTTCATAACTTTAATAGTTTTTTCTTTCTCAGGATCCCAGTGTTGGCTCTATTTCATTTTCTAATAATTTCTTCAAACTTTCTTTGCAAGTCAAGCATTACTTTGGAACTACCATTGTGTAGTGATGACGTTGTTTCCAAGATAAAATCACACAGCATGCGTCTGGGCCTTTAGGACTTTTCCAATGCTGCAACCCTTCAACAGTTTCCCATGTTGTGGCCATCCTCCAACCACAAAATCTTTCTGGTTGCAACTTCACAACTGCAATTTTGCCATTGTTATGAATTGTAATGCAAACCTGCAGATTACCCTAGGCTACCCCTATGAAGTGTTCTTTGATATTTGGTGCTCATAGGTGTAGATCTAACTTTTAACCTTGTATTTATTTCTAAAGATCACATATTAATAAAGACATTATAATAATGTATCTTATAAATTTAAAATGTCTGAACATCATAAACTTAAATATCTTAAAAGCTGGTCCTTACAAATATCCAGGTTTTAAAATTTTTCTTTAGAACTCCAAAATTTCCTCTTTAAAAAGTTTAACTTATATCAACTGTGGGCTCTAGTAATGTTAGAATGAAGTTCCTTTGTTATTTCAAGAGTGAAGACAGAGGATACAAGCATAATCTGTATAAGGCAAAACCAATCTCCAAAAGTGAAAACACCTATTGTCTCAAAAATCAATACCATCTAAGTGATACTTAGGTTACAAAGTTTGACTACCAGCAAAGAGTGCTCTCGTATATGAATGCAAGGAAATTCCATTTTAATATCTCATTAAACATGCATTGCCTTTAAATCCTATCTCTTATAAACCTCGTTTTTTAAGACAGGAAGTAATTAACATAAAAAATCCTATCAAAATTTAAATGTATCTTTAGAGACCTGTTGTCTCCCTGGTTGGCCCATACTATACCCACAGGCTTGCCCTTAACCAAGATAGTAGTGAAACCATAGGACATTCATCCCCTCCAACAAAGACAGTTGCCAGCCACATGGCAGTCCAAAGATGGTGGTGAAGACATATGGCATCTGCCCTTTCCAACCCTAGCCAAGACGGCAATGAGCCATACTGAAGGCGCCCGCGCCGCCATGGTACCAAGTATCGGGCGTAGGCCTGGGGGATTAACAGAAAATCTAATGGCTGAGAAGCACCTAAAGAGATGTTCATCATCCTTAGTTATTAGGGAAATGCAAATCAAAACAACCCTGAGATTCCATCTCACACCAGTCAGAATGGCTAAGATCAAAAACACAGGAGACAGCAGTTGTTGGCGAGGATGTGGAGAAAGAGGAACACTCCTCCACTGCTGGTGGGATTGCAAGCTGGTACAACCACTCTGGAAAGCAGTCTGGCGGTTCCTCAGAAAACTGGGCATGACACTCCCGGAGGATCCGGCTATACCACTCCTGGGCATATACCCAGAGGCTTTACCTGCATGCAATAAGGACACATGCTCCACTATGTTCATAGCAGCCTTATTTATAATAGCCAGAAGCTGGAAAGAACCCAGATGTCCCTCAACGGAGGAATGGATTCAGAAGATGTGGTATATTTACACAATGGAATACTACTCTGCAATTAAAAACAATGAATTCACGAAATTCCTAGGCAAATGGTCAGAACGTGAAAATATCATCCTTAGTGAGGTAAACCAATCACAAAAGAACACACATGGTATGCAGTCACTGATAAGGGGATATTAACCCAGAATCTCGGAATACCCTAGACACAGTTCGCATATCAATAGATTTCCAAGAAGATGGAAGGAGAGACCCCTGGTCCTGGAAAGACTGGATGTAGGGGAATGCCAGGACAGAGAAGCGAGAGGGGTTTGAATGGGGAAAAGAGAGAGGGAAGGGGGCTTATGGGACTTTCTGGGAGGGAGGAAACGGGAAAGGGGAAATGATGTTGAATGTAAATAAAAAAACTTTGAAAATAAAATAAAATTAAAAAAAATGAAGCAAGGGTAACAGCCAAACCAAGAAACTCAACATGTCTCAGCATTTACCCAACAACCTAACAATGTGAGGGCAACTGTGCTCAGATGTCTCAGGGCTGCATGAGGAGTTTACCATCAAGAACAGTCATAATCTAAACAGTGAAGTAAAACAGTCATCCCCACAGGTGGCCTCTGGGCTCCTGGGATTCCCAATGCCTCTCCCTGAGACTTGTTCAATCTGACTGCTGCATTCAGTAGTCCTGTACTTTGTGAGTAAAGTTTTCTCCCCTGTCCTATTCTGCAGCAGAAGACCAAAGTACTAAAGTCACTTTCCAAATGCAGAGTTTTACCTGTGATTGTGAGAACTATAAGTGATGTCTAGGAAGCCAAAGGGAACTCTAAAGTCACTCTGGTACCAGGGTGGTTAAGTAGCTATCAAATGCCACTGGCATATTCCTATTCTCAGAACCATAATCACCTCTCCAAGACCTCATCTCCATTGGAGGTTAAGGATCCCAGTGATTTAGGGAGCACAGAAACATTACTTTTCTAATACAAACTATATGCCTGGAGGCATGTCAGACTACTCTTGGTTGATTCCTTGGTATGTTTACTTTAAAAGTATGGTGGAGACAGCACACACATAAAAACAAACCAAAAAAAAAAAGGCTCCACTCAGCAAAGAGTGCCTATACTCATATCCACACACAAGAGTAGCAGTCATTGATATTTGTAAGTGTGGTAAAAAATGATGATATGCTAGGAGAGGGTATTGCATGCTACGTTTAGCTCAAGAACATGGACTCTTCATTTGGACATAAGCATGGTTCACCAAGTCACTCATATTCCTAGGATATCAAAGTCAACCACCCAAACACAACACTTGTAGTAAAGTGTAGTGTTTAATAAGTAAAGATGTACACAATTTTGAACAGATATTAGTTTTTCACAATTGGATACCCATTTAACATAGGTTATGAAGTATCATGGGGCTACAGAAGAAAGGTAGAAATAAATAAAAAAAAAAAACCACCACCACAAACAACAAAACAAGACGAGGCCCCAGAATTTGGGGACAGGGCATGATAGAACTGTTTTTCCACCCTGCATTGCATAGTTCTGTGGTATCTTTAGTTTTGTCAAGAAAAATATATAGGGCCCTGACATTCTTCCCACTAAAGTCAGCTTGCCAAAAGGAAAGCACATATGGATATACATATACACAAAGTAGTGTTGGACAAGCAAGGGCCAGGTAATTCTTGCTATCACACACCAAGTTAGATGTAACAGTCTACTGCTGCAGCACAATTTCCAACAAACTCACTATGCTTAAGAATAACTACAAACATAATTTGCAAGAAAAGAAATATAACCCACCCAACCTCTCCCATCAAGGGACTCTGCCCATTTTGCATGTCCCTTTCCCTCACAGACCATGGAGGTCTGTCTTCAGCTTCAGCTTCCCCTCATGGGCAAGGATTGGTGTCCTCTTCAAACCCAAAGCAACCAATGTAATCTTGTCTAGAGGGCAGAAAGCATGGCGTGTTCTCTCTTCGGTTGTCAGAAGAGGCATTCTGAAAAAGAAAAGGGATGAGAGGGGGAAAGTGGTAAACTTAAATGCTTGGCTAGAGTTCTTTCATTAGGTAATCTGTGGTGGGGAATACAGAAAGTAGGATTTTACTTGAGAACCTCCCATCTAGCTCAGTTATATACAGATCCCAGTAGACAATGGTTTTACTCAGCAGTTAGTTCTACATGTGAAACTTCCTCAAACTGATAATGCTTCAAGCCTACATTGCAAACACAGACTATATGTCTGGGGTGTTACCCTTATGAAGAAGTGGCCCAGAATCATTCTAAATTCAAAATAAAAAAGCTATAGAACATCTCAATTGTATAATACTGATTCTCTCTTTGGCTGTAAACCCAAGAATGGACCTTTACTAAATGATGATGCTCTGTAACAGGGCCCATGGTATTATTCTATAGCTGCAAAAATTTTTCTTAGGATTCCAGGCCAGGTATTTTTAAGTAAAAACTTTCAAATGATTGAGAAGCACTTACATGAGACATTGTTGATGGGTGACATGATGCTGCCAATACTTGTTGTGAAAACAATGCTTGATGTGAAGCTGCCCGTGTTTGATGTGACACAGCCAATACTTGACATGATGGTGCAGATGCCATGAGATGCTTGACGTGACACAGCCAATGCTTGACATGATGGTGCATATGCTTCATGTGATGGTGCAGATGCTTGACGTGACACAGCCAATGCCTGACATGATGGTGCATATGCTTCATGTGATGGTGCAGATGCTTGACGTGACACAGCCAATGCTTGACATGATGGTGCATATGCTTCATGTGATGGTGCAGATGCTTGACGTGACACAGCCAATGCTTGACATGATGGTGCATATGCTTCATGGGATGGTGCAGATGCTTGACGTGATAGTGCAGATGCTTGACATGATGGTGGAGAAGCTTGACATGATGCTGCCAATGTTTGACATGAAGCTGCCGATGGGTGCTTAGATGCTGATGATGTTTGATGTGATGCTGTCATTTCTTGCCATGATCTTGATAAGTGATGCAGAAGTGAAGAAGCATGATCAACAGGATTCTCCTGTCGCCTGTAAGAGAAGAAATTTCAAGCAGTGACGTAAGTCAAAGTATGATGGCTCATGAGAAATTCTCCATGCTACATATAATCTGATCTGGGTTTATATATTATTGGCTCTTCACAGCATGCAACAAACATCTTACATGTACCTCCCTGATTTGCACAGCCAATGCCTTCATTTCAGAAAGTTGAAGAATGGACATGAAACTGCGGAGTTACTCAGCTGTGGTCAATTAAGTCTTCTCTACGAACATCTTGTGCTGAGAATCTGAACATGAGCAATGAAGCCAAATGATTTCAAGGTTTATATTTTTCTCTAGTTTTGAGGCTGTCTTGTATAGGCTTTCTGTTTGAACGATCCTCCTATTCTATCGGTAGGCACTCAGATAGGCACTATACAGTCAGTAACAAGGGGAAAAGCAGTAGCCTCCGCCATTTTTCCCACTCATTCTGACTCTTACCTATGTGTCTCATTTCCTGAATGCTCAGAGATGTCATTTCCAAAAGTATCCATGGCACGTGGCTCCAAGTCATCAATAACAGTCACCACCTGTACAAACCAACAGGGTTATTGTAAAATGATACAGGTATGCCATACACCTCCGTCTTGACATCTCAGGCTCGGACCACTCCTGTACCTGCTCTCGTGGACTATATACACGAGGTCTTTGTCCAGTTTGTTGCTGCCCTGGTCGTTCATATGGCAAGTTTCGAAGCATTTCAATACGCTGGGTCAACTCATATTCACATTGTTCTCGTTCCATTTCCTGCAGTTACTGATGCATCAAAAAATAAACATAAAAGTAATTTGATGTCTTAAAAAGCCGCACCAGCCTTCAGAAATGGACTTAACATTCAAATTAATTCAAAAATAATGAAAGTCTGGTCTCTGCATACAGGGCTATAGGAACTACTGACTACTTTCTAGCACACTATTCATAAACATGCCCTCGGTTACAGACTTCTAAGAATCGAGAACACCCACACAAGCATGTATATATCATCTAGTCTGTATTCAGGTCTACCTTGCACAGATATTTTTCACTTTCTGGGGCAACTCAACTGTACCATATGGAGTAGGATAAGCCAAGTAAACCAAGCAATCCAACTTCTTATGAAAATGAAATGTCCTTTCAGTTATAAAGGAAAAATGAACTGTCCATACCTCCTCTTCAGTATCTGTGTAAGAAGATGATTCATTATACAAGGATCTACTTATACGCAAATCATAGACCTGTGTCATTACTCGTGGATCACAGATTTGGGAGACCCTTTCCCCCAAAATTGGACGCTGGGATCAATATGTTCTCCTTGTCTGCATTTGTAAGGACACAAAATTACAAAGGTCTTCTGGTAGTCCATGCTTTTCCTTAATGCACAAAACACAGTGAACATGGAGAGGGATTGCTCACCCATGCCCACAGGAAATCCAAGATACTACACTGGGCCCTGCTAAGACCTGCCTGGGCTCTCTCCTCCTGTACATAGCCAGATTGCAGATCTATTATTGATTGTTTTAAGAATTTAAAACCATATCTACACTGAGAATTTAATTGTGTACTAATTCAAACATTTTAGTTTAAGGACTTTTTTTAAAGGATAAATGTACACATAAATTTCCTTATAATTAATTCAAATAACTTTCATGTTTCTAAAAAAAAATCCCTGCAAGGCAAGAAGGCCTTTTCAAAAATGAAAGTACCACGGCTCAGGAAGTTGCCATTGTCACACTGATGGGCTAAACTTAAACACCTATCTTTTATATTTTCATTGTATGAAGATTTCTTTGGGTATCGGGGATGGAGTATCTGCATTTTGGATCAGTAAGAGATACAAACAATTTTGCATAACTGAAACAAGCTCATTTCCTTGCTTGATCATCTTATATATTTAAGAATCCTATCTTTTAAAAAACAATTATCCAAATACATAACAACAAGGACAGAAGAGATGCAGCCCAGAGGAGGAAAACATCTTAGTCTGTGCTGCTGTTTGTTGAGGGGACAGTTGGTATAAGTTTTCAGAAAAGCTTTCCTCTCTTGAGATGGTTAGCATTTGCCCACAAATGAGGAAAATCAGGACCAGTAGAAATACAGTATTTTCATAGCAGCTCAATTTCCTACTTACTTCAAATATTCTCTGAAGCACAAAACATTCTTGTATACTTGAAAAGCTAGTATATTAGAAACTATAAACAAAGTGAATTTAAGCTTGACAATGTTAGAGGTGCAAAAAAGTGCATTTTGAAAGATTTTCAGATATACCTCAGTATAATGGACCCGCAAATCTGTGCATACTATGGGTTCCACCACAGCCTCTGTGCACAGCTGTTAATGGTTTGGTTGGACATGATGGGACAGCCTCAGGTGCATTTTGATGTCTTTTTTTCGTGGATCTTAGGGTCTTTTTTGTTTTCAGTATCTTCTATTATTACACAGCAATCATCATCTGAAGAAGCATCATGGCGTGCAGAACCTTCATCAATTACACATTCTTTAGGACTGGAGATCTTTGAGTCTTCTAAGGATTTCTTCACATCATCTTCAGCGCAGTTTCCTTGTTCTGGAGAGGCCTGTTGGTCTTGACTGTCATTTAGGAGGAATTCTGGACCTACTTCAAATTCCATGTCCTGGGGCTCTTGAAAGTATTTTGGATCTATTGCACACCCCTGTCCAGATGAAGGGGCTAAGGAAGGAAGCACAGAGCCGATTGTGACAAAATAGTAAAATGTGCCCCCCAAAAAGCAAGTGAATAATAGGAACTCAATAGGAAGAAGAAGAATCTGCACATTTCTTGTCAGGATTTCTGGAACGTATAAGACTAGTGATTGATTGAATCTGTGAGGAGATATTTCCTTTTTATTGCTCTGAAATCATCATCTCTAAAAATTTACAGAAAACAAGCAAAATTTGGATTTAACACCTGTGATTTCACACCATTATAAACTGAACACTATCTTTATATTAAATCTTGCCACCACCTTGAACGTCATCCCATTTCTTTAGACCACATCCAAATAACTAGTTGTTCCTACTTGATACTGGTGTTGGTCGTGTAAGAGCTGTAGATGAAGCACTTGTTCTTGTCCTCACGCGGCGCTTCTGTTCCTGGTTGCACTTCTTCTGTGTGTGCTTATGCTTGAGCGAGAGGATGTCCTGACCTGAGCTAATTCAAATGGCATTTGCTAGGTAGCTGGTTGAACATCTACAATCTCAACTTAAATTTCCAACAGAAGATACCACATTTCACTAACAAGTCAGGATAAGACAGACACAATATGAAAAACAGGCAGACCGCCAAACCTTAGACATATTTTACAATATGTATATATATATAGATGTATATATATATTATTTTCTAAGTTTTTTTATTTACATTCCAAATGATTTCCCCTCTCCTGTCTCCTCCCTCCCTGAAAGTCCCATAAGCCCCCTTCCCTCCCTCTGTTTTGTACAACATATTTTTACAATATATTTTAATAATATATTAATAATACATTTTTACAATATATTTTAATAAGTGAAAAACAAACACAAAATCCTTACACACACACACACACACACACACACATACACACAAGCACACACACCTCTACATGTCCTTAAAAATATTGTCAGGGATTCTAAGCCTCAAAGAGGCAGTGGCCACTGATGGGTTTTCTCAGAGTTCCTGCAACATGCAAAATAGGCTTCAAACACAAAAAAGCCAAGTATGTGCTACTTAATGTTTTAGGCAAATTAAATGGGAAATACCACTAAGTATTTTGGCTGTAGGAAAAAGGAGAAGTGTAGGCCACTAGAATTTCTAGAATTAAGGCTATAGAAGAAGTTAGGAGAAATAAAGAATAAAAGAATCCAACGATGTCAGTTTTTTCTAAGGTTGCTTATATTTTAGTCAAATGTTACTTTAAACCACTTATAGATGTTCAACTTAAAATCAGGCTAAGCACAGGGACTATTCTAAGCATGACAATTATTTACAGTAAGAAAAAAATGTCAGAAACTGCCACGCTCATGAGACATTGAAATGAAAGACTTTCTATATTGACAATGCACATTGACTAAATAATATTACAGAAATAAAGGCCCATGGTTCTACTCAGTGACTGTCAATGTACATACTTCTGCGCCTATCTCAGGACACTCCACATTCACAACTTCAGCCTGAGCATGTCTTTCCATTTTGCTCCTTCGGCGCCGTTTTGAAAGCCTTAATAAAGCCAGAAAGAAATCATTATTAACATGTGTTTTGTGTATTGGTAAGGAAGCTTCCTCTCTGCTGAATAGCTTTCATAGTACTGGAAGGGGATTGAGGAAAGAAAGTCACCAACAGGCTTACCAGCTGTGAACACTGTGATCCACAATAATGCCTGGAATGGCAAGATATGCCCATGTTTGCAATCAAGGCATTAATGTTATGGGTGCAACCAACCAATTTCTGAATGGATTGATGGCCACACCACAGGAGGAGATACATAGGAACTGATCTAGGAAAGGTTAGGCAGAGAAGTTGGAGACATATGATCTAAATACATTGTATGAAATTCTTAAAGAATTAATAAAAATATATTAAAAATGTACTTTGTATAACGATGTGTATGTATGGAAATGCCATAGTTAAACCCACTACTTTTTATGCCTAACTTTAAAATGTCCTGTGTAGGTTTAGAGATGTGATTCTGTGGAAAAACACTTGGCCAACATATTTAAAGTCCTGGCTTTAACTCTTAATCTTGTCTTGCAAAAGACAAGAATACAAAAAAACAAGGTTTTTGTTTCGGAGGTCAAGCAACAACAACAACAAAAAAAAAACGACTATCAGTACAAAATATGAGAGGCTGAAGTATAGTAATAAGTGTAACTTTAAAAAAATAAACAAACAAGGTAATCTAACATTAAATGTGTAAGTGACATCTGTGAGATTCTGGTTGCATAAAGAGGAGATAAAACAGAAGAAGCCAGTTAATGAGTTATTGTAGCCATTTGCATATATTATTTGGCATGAAATGTATAATATTTACTCTTACTGGTTTTATTTTCAGTGTGAAATAATTTAAACATAAACATATTATTTTTAATTGTTAATACTTAAGAATTCTAAGATAGCACATTTACACATATATATGTACATATACACAACACACACATGGGTTTCCTTTTGGAGGCAGGATCTCATGTATCCCAGGCTAGCCTTACACTCAGTATGTTGTCAAGGAAGACTTTAGAATTTTTGATATTGGGGCTGGAGGAGTGACTCAGAACACTGACTTCTCTTTCAGAGGCACTAGGTTCAATTCCCAGCCCCCACATGGAAGCCTACACCTGTCTGTAAATCCAGTTCCAGAGTGTCTCACACAACTTTTCAGCCTCCATTTGCACTGCAACTATGTGGTGCACAGACATACATGCAGGAAAAATACACAGACACATAATTGTTTTTAAATCAGTCTACATGATCTGCCTGCAGAGTGATCTGCACCGAGAGGGTGCACAGTGCACTCCTCCATCTTTGCTCCAGCAACAGGGCAATTGGGACCTCCAGGTGCAAGGATAATCAAGCATAATATTGTTTGGGACTCTGCCAGATTGTGTGCTCCCTGCTTCCAAGAGCTGGGCAGGTCTGTGGTCACCTATGCACCAGCTCTGCTGTGGGACTTCTGCCCTGCAGGGGGACCAGCACTGGGAGAGAGTGCACTCACACAAGGCTGGAGGGCACCAGCCTCCCTTGGCAAACTCTGCTCCAGGAATTGACTACTCTGAGCCTTCGGATGTGGAGGGATTCCCCAATATAACATCTCTCGGGGCGATGCACATCAGAGCTCCAAAGTCACTCAGGAGCAGGGTAGCCCCTCAGCAATCGATGCCAGGGGAATCCCGGTAATTTAGGGGGGCAGAAATAGCCTTGCAGACTCACAGGAGGTCCAACCAACAGACAGTGACAGCAGGACCAACTAACACCAGAGGTAACCAGATGGCAAAAGGCAAACTTAGGAAAGTTACTAACAGAAATCAAGGCAATATGGCACCATCCGAACTCAACTAAGAAATCAGAAAGGGAGACAACTTTGGAGATAGAAAACCTTGGGAAGATATCAGGAGTTATAGATGCAAACATCAAAAATAGAATACAAGAGATGGAAGAAAGAATCTCAGATGCTGAGGATACCATAGAAAGCATCGACTCAACAGTCAAAGAAAATGCAAAAAGCAAAAAGTTGTAACCCAAAACATCCAGCAAATCAGGGACACAATGAGAAGACCAAACGTAAGGATGATAAGTATAGATGAAAGTGAAGATTTGCAACTTAAAGGGCCAGTAACTGTCTTCAACAAAATTATGGAGGAAAACTTCCCTAACGTAAAGAGAGAGATGCTGACGAATGTACAAGAAGCCTATAGAACTCCAAACAGACTGGACCAGAACAGAAATTCCTCCTGTCACATAATAATCAAAACACCAAATGTACTAAACAAAGAAAGAATATTAAAAGCAGTAAGAGAAAAAGGCCAAGTAACATACAAAGAAGACCTACACGAATTACATCAGACTTCTCACCAGGCACTATGAAAGCCAGAAGATTCTGGGCAGATCTCATGCAGACTCTAAGGGAACACAAATGCCAGCCTAGACTACTGTACCCAGCAAAAATCTCAATCACCATATATGGAGAAACCAATGAATTCCATATTAAAACCAAATTTACACAATATCTTTCCACAAAACCAGCCCTGCAAAGGATAATAAGTGAAAACCGCCAATACAATGAGAGAAAGTATACAAGTATGTACTGGAAAAAATGAGTTATCAACATTCTTTCATCAAACCCAAAAGTAGAGAACCACTCAAACATACAGATAGCGTCAAGAATAGCAGGTGGCAATAATCACTATTCCTTAATCTCTCTTTATATCAATGGTCTCAATTCCCCAATAAAAAGACAGAGACTAACAGACTGGATACGTAAACAGCACACAATGTTTTGCTGCGTGCAGGAAACGCACCTAAGTGTCAAAGAAAAACACTACCTCAGAGTAAAAGAAACCAATTTTACAAGCAAATGGTCCCAGGAAACGAGCCAGAGTAGCCATCCGGCTACTACCTATAAAATTGATTTTCAACCTAAAGGCATCAAAAAAGACAGAGAATGACACTGCATGTTGGTCAAAGGAAAAATCCACCAAGACGAACTCTCAATTCTGAATATCTATGCTCCAAATGCAAGGGCACCATCATTCATAAATGAAACTCTATTAAGCTCAAAGCACACATCACACCTCACACAATAATAGTAGGTGACTTCAAAAGAAAACTCTCTGAAATGGATCATTCAGGGAGCAGAAACTGAACAGGGACACAGTAAAACTAATTGAAGCCTTGGACCAGATTGAAATAACATATATAGAACATTTCATCCTAAAGCAAGACAATACAACATCAATCTGGTACAGTCACTCTGGAAAGCAGTCAAGTGGTTCCTCAGGAAAACTGGGAATGAAACTCTCCAGAGGATCCTGTTATACTACTCCTGGGCATATACCGAGAGACTTCCCCTGCATGAAATAAGGACACATGCTCCATTATGTTCATAGCAGCCTTATTTATAATAGTCAGAAGCTGGAGAGGACCCAGATGTCCCTCAACGGAGGAATAGATTCAGAAGATGTGGTATATTTGAACAATGGAATACTACTCTGCAATTAAAAACAATGAATTCACGAAATTTTTAGGCAAATTGTCAAAACTGGAAAATATCATCCTTAGTGAAGTAACCCAATCACAAAAGAACACACATGAATGCAGTCACTGATAAGGGGATATTAACCCAGAATCTCTGAATACCCTAGACACAATTCGCATGTCAGTAGATTTCCAAGAAGATGGAAGAAGAGACACCTGGTCCTAGAAAGACTGGATGTAGGGGAATGCCAGGACAGAGAAGCAAGAGGGGGTTGAATTGGAAAAAGAGGAAGGGAAAGGGGCTTATGGGACTTTCGGGGACGGAGGATATGGGAGAGATGAATTGATTTTGAATGTAAATACAAAAATATAGAAAATAAGAAAATGAGAAAAAAATCAATATATCAATCTACATGCCTCCACCTCAGTTAGCACAGTCATATACTACTGCGTTTATGCGAGGTAAGCACTCTGTCAACTGAGCTACATTCCCTGCCTATGGAAAAATACGTTTTTCAAAAATAGACCGAACTCACATTTCACAGAATTCAATTAAAGCTTTCAATTCAATGATTTCTGGTACATTCAAATCACGCAACGATTATAATAATTTTAGTTCACTTTGAATTTTTCTTTTGTTTTTGGAGACAGGGTTTCTCCATATAGTCCTGGCTGTCCTGGAACTCACTCGGTAGACCAGGCTGGCCTTGAACTCAGAAATCCACCTGCCTCTGCCTCACAAGTGCTGGGATTAAAGGCATGTGCCACCACTGCCCGGCTCCCTTTGAATTTTTAGTCCTTTTATGTTTACGTATTTATTTATACTCTGGTGACCGAACTCTGGGCAAGTACTAAGATAAATCTTGCAGTTTCTGGGCAAGTACTAAGATAAATCTCCAACCCCAAGAAAGTTTGAGAACATTTTCATAGCACAGAAAAGATAGCCTGTGCTAGCTCTCATTCTTCTCTGTCCCCCATCCACTCTGTAAACTCCACCTGGCCAGAGGCAACCTCTAAATCACCTTCTGTCTCTGTTGAATTCCGGGTTGTGAACTTACAGATGAGCAGAATTCAAAGTGTTTCTAGGCCGGCTTCAGAGTCAGCGGTCTTCACTTCTGAGCTTTCGGAGCCTTCGCAGGCTTCCGAGTCTTTGCGGGCATCCGAGCCTACACGGGCTTCAGAGCCTTTGTGGGCATCCAATTGTAATCTTTGAGGTCTAAACGTACAAATATACAACACCCAGACTCCTCTTGTTTTCAATTTAAACCAATCGTTGAAGAGTGAAAGCTTCCCGTCATCTCAGGCTTATTCTCAACCCCGTGCTTTCGCTGCACAATATTGTTACTTTTTATCCATCTGTTCCCAATCGTGGATTTTTGAAGGTAGTAAGTAGCCTGGGACCTCTGGTTCTCCCATGTACTTTAAACACTAATCTATCTTTCACCTAAAATTTACTTGGCTTGGCAGAACTGTCTTAAAACCAAGCCTGGGTTTCTTTTCAAAGCTTAAGGCAAATTTTAGCTTTTGAATTGTCTTGCAGACTGCACAGTGGTGGCCCACTCTTGTAATTCCAGCAATTGGGAGAAAGAGGCAGGAAGAAATCTGTGAGTTTGAGGCCAGCCTGCCCTACATAGTGAGTTCCAAAACAGCCAGTAATCCCCCCTCCCTCCCTTTCTCTCTCTTCCTCCTCCTCCTCCTCCTCCTCTCTCTCTCTCTCTCCTGTTCTCCATTTCACTCTCCCTCACCCTCCTCCCCCGTGCCTTTTCCCCTCTACTCTCTCTCACACACAAACTGACAGACATAAGAAAAAAATTTGACCTGCACTAGACATCTTTGTTTTGTTTTGTTTTGTTTTTGGAGACAGGGTTTCTCCATATAGTCCTGGCTGTCCTGGAACTCACTCGGTAGACCAGGCTGGCCTCGAACTCACTCTCCCAAGTGCTGGGATTATAGGGGCCACCACTGCCTGTCTAGACATCTTTACACATGACAGCAAGTGAATGTTTTGCTCCATTGTCCTGTGTGGATGGAGCAGGATATGAGTCACTGCTGAATCATTACGAAAGGTCTTTTAGCCAATATTATATCAAAGAATAGTGAATGGTGCTGACTTTGACTATGAAACATTGTGGCAACTGTGCTTTGCCTTAAATTCACCAACAATGTTCATCTCTATTTGTTAAAACAGGTTTGGCATTTATATCCCAAGTTATGTCACAGAGGATAATTCTGAGCTACTGATTCTCCTTGCTCCATGAACAAAAGCTATCATGTCTGCTTTCAACAGTCCTATTTTTAAAACTATTTATTCATTTATTTATTCATTCATTCATTTAGAGTGTATGGATGTGTCCATTAATATATGTCACTTGTGTGGAGGACAGAGGAATACTTTCAGGAATCAGGCCTCTCTTTCTGCCATGTGGGTTCCAAGAATTAGGCTCATAATCACATATGTATATTATATGCTCTTTTCTGTCATTTTTTCTAGGATCATTATTAGACTTATCTAGGAAATGATGCAACAGACAGTAGTTAAATGATTCCTTTCATACACTAAAATACACAGATCTGGAAGCTAGAAGTGGTATTGGTGGTGTACGCAAACACACATAGAGATGGTAGGTAGATGATCGATAAATAGATAGATAGATAGATAGATAGATAGATAGATAGATAGATAGATAGATAGATAGATAGATAGATAGATAGATAGATAGATAGATAGATAGATAGATAGATAGATAGATAGATAGATAGATAGATAGATAGATAGATAGGTAGATAGATAGATAGATAGATATGATAGTTAGATAATCAAAACTATAATTCACCACGATCGAGTAGGCTTCATCCCAGGGATGCAGGGATGGTTCAATATAAGGAAGTCCGTCAATGTAATCCACTACATAAACAATCTCAAAGAAAAAAACCACATGGTCATTTTATTAGATGCATAGAAAGCATATGACAAAATTCAGCATCCTTTCATGTTAAAGTTCTTGGAAAGATCAGGAATTCGAGGTCCATATCTACACATAGTAAAAGCAATTTACAGCAAACCGGTAGCCAACATCAATCTAAATGGAGAGAAACTTGAAGCAATCCCACTAAAATCTGGGACTAGACAAGGCTGCCCTCTCTCTCCCCATATCTTTTCAATATAGTACTTGAAGTTCTAGCTAGAGCAATTAGACAACCAAAGGATGTCAAAGGGATACAAATTGGAAAGGAAGAATTCAAACTATCACTAATTGCAGACGATAGGGTAGTATACTTAAGCGACCCAAAGAACTCCACCAGAGAACTCCTACAGCTGATAAACAACTTCAGCAAAGTGGCCAGATATAAAACCAACTCAAGCAAGTCAGTAGCCTTCCTATACTCAAAGGATAAGCAGGCTGAGAAACAAGTAAGAGAAATGATACCCTTCACGATAGCCACAAACCATATAAAGTATCTTGGTGTGACTCTAACCAAACAAGTGAAAGATCTGTATCTTCAAGTCTCTGAAGAAAGAAATTGAAGAAGACCTCAGAAGATGGAAAAATCTTCCGTGTTCATGGATTACCACG
This sequence comes from Tokudaia muenninki, assembly GCA_036184385.1. Classification (NCBI taxonomy): domain Eukaryota; kingdom Metazoa; phylum Chordata; class Mammalia; order Rodentia; family Muridae; genus Tokudaia; species Tokudaia muenninki. Next base: position 44,973 of record BTHS01000335.1, read on the forward strand.
ATTAATATTATAAAAATGACCATCTTGCCAAAAGCAATATACAGATTCAATGCAATCCCCATCAAAATCCCAAAGCAGTTCTTCATAGAGTTAGAAAGAGCAATTCAAAAATTCATCTGGAATAACAGAAAACCCAAGATAGCTAAAACTATTCTCAAGAGTAAAAGATCTTCTGGGGAATCAGTATCTTGGACCTCAAGCTGTACTACAGAGCAATAGTGTTAAAAACTGCATGGTATTGGTACAATGACAGGCATGTAGATCAATGGAACAGAATTGAAGCCCCAGAAATGAATCCACACTCCTATGGTCACTTGATCTTTGACAAAGGAGCTAAAACCATCCAGTGGAAAAAAGATGGCTTTTTCAACAAATGGTGCTGGTTCAACTGGAGGTCAACATGCAGAAGAATGCAAATTGGTCCATTCTTATCTCCTTGCACTAAGCTCAATTCCAAGTGGACCAAGGACCTCCACATAAAACCTGACACACTGAAACTAATAGAAAGGAAACTAGGGAAGAGCCTTGAACATATGGGCACAGGGGAGTATTTCCTGAACAGAACTCCAATAGTTTATGCTCTAAGAGCAAGAATTGACAAATGGGACCTCATAAAATTACAAAGTTTCTGTCAGGCAAAGGACACTGTCAAAAGGACAAAGCGGCAACCAACAAACTGGGAAATGATCTTTACCAACCCTACATCCGACAGAGGGCTAATATCCAATATATACAAAGAACTCAAGAGACTCCAGAGAGCCATGTAACCCTATTAAAATTGGGGTACAGAGCGAAACAAAGAGTTCTCACCTGAAGAATATCTAATGGCTGAGAAGCACCTAAAGAGATGTTCAACATCCTTAGTCATTAGAAATATGCAAATCGAAACAACCCTGAGAATCCATCTCACACCAGTCAGAATGGCTAAGATCAAAAACACAGGAGAGAGCAGATGTTGGCGAGGATGTGGAGAAAGAGAAACACTCCTCCACTGCTGGTCGGATTGCAAGCTGGTACAACCACTCTGGAAATCAGTCTGATGGTTCCTCAGAAACCTGGGCAAGACACTCCCTGGAGGATCCTGCTATACCACTTCTGGACATATACCCAAAGGCTTCCCCTGCATGCAATAAGGACACATGCTCCACTATGTTCATAGCAGCCTCATTTATAATAGGCAGAAGCTGGAAAGAACCCTGATGTCCCTCAAGGGAGGAATCGATTCAGAAGATGTGGTATATTTACACAATGGAATACTACTCTGCAATTAAAAACAATGAATTCAAGAAATTCTTAGACAAATGCTTAGAACTGGAAAATATCATCCTAAGTGTGGTAATACAATCACAAAAGAACACACATGGTATGCAAACACTGATAAGGGGATATTAACCCAGAATCTCAGAATACCCAAGATGCAATTCCCATATCAATAGATTTCCAAGAAGATGAAAGGAGAGACCCCTGGTCCTGGAAAGACTGGATGAAGGGAAATACCAAGACAGAGAAGCGAGAGGAGGTTGAATGGGGAACAGAAGGAGGGAAGGGGCCTTATGTGACTTTCAGGGAAATAGGAGACCGGAAAGGGCAAATCATTTGGAATGTAAATAAAAAAAACTTAGAAAATAAAAAAAGTGAGAGAGATAGGCAGATAAGCAAGGAAAGTCTGTAGTTTTAAACATAATTTGAGTATTTTAAAAATTAAAAGTAAAAAGTCATTCATCTGTGTTTATATTGCTGGAAACCAATAAATTATATTAAATGATAAGGTAGTTTCAGAACAACATATTGGTCATTTTTAGATTCATTAAAATTCTTAGCTAATATTTCTTATTTTGGCTTTATTTAGCAAAAAAAAAATGTTTCAGCTCTACATTACTTACAGCCCTGATACTTACCTGCGGTATTTTATAGTATTGTCATCATCTGAGTCAATAACTATAACATCTGTTTGAATCTTAACAGGTTGTGCCTGCAAAAATTAGCATATTAGTTATCATTTTGGCATCTCTGAGAATTAAACCTACAGCTTTGTACAGAGTAGAGTTACACCTTCTCCTAGCCCCCTAATTGGCAATTAAATGTATCTATATGCTAGAAAAAATTGACATTTGTATCATATATTTCATATTCAAGTTAAGACTAATACAAATGTCAAGTCACATTGAGAAAGACACTGGGTTTACAGGTATGAAAATAAGGTGTACACATACAGTGGTTTAGCTCAACACTAGTAGATCTAGGAATTTCACTTTGATTCCAGTTCACTGCTAGCTATTTTACACCAGCATAGTATAAAGCTTCCTCTGACTGCCATCTTTGTTCTCTTGATATTTGTTTTCCAAAATATCGCACCACCACTGCCTGGCTATGAACTGGTATAGAAACAATATCCTAGGGGCCCAGAGAGAAAAACTGTAGAAAAACACAAATAGAATTCTTGGTGCCCTGATGGAGACTAGTGGGTGGGCCAAGCAAGATTTTTCTCTTTCTCAGAAGAGAAAACAGATATTGGGGCTGAGCCCTATATCTTTCAAGTCAACATTCTTGTGGCAGATGATAGAACAAAGATCCCAGAGGGTTAGTATGAAGGAAGAATGAAGGAGTCAATCAAATCAGACAGCTTCCTTAAGTTTTCTCCTCTATACAACTTTCCTCACTGTCTTCAATATGGAGAAGTGTTTTATCCTAAAATTGAATCTACTATGTAATCTACTATGCCATCACAATAGAAACATGGTCCACAGGCCAAACAGAAATCTTTACCTAGGCTGCAAACACTACCCAGTTTGCAATGCTCTTGTTTGCCTGTATTCCTTTATTCCAAATCCTGGAGTTTCCATCCCTCTGACTACAATTAGTCCAGATTCCGGCCGTTCACATCTGGTTACCTCCCTTCTTGTTTCTTTATACTTCGTGTTCCACTTACAAAGCAGCCTAGTGATTTCAGTCCAGATTACATTCCCCCTCTGCTTTCCAGTGTACTTGGCCTAAATTCTATGTGTATTACTACAGTGAGCAAAGTTCTGTACAATCTATGCCCTGCCTGTCTCCACGATCTCCTTCCCTCTTTCGCCCTATTTGAGTCACATAATCCATTTTCATTCCTTCAACTCTCCAAATTGAGGTCAATGTGCTCTTGGTATAGATTGCCTTTGTTATCCTTGGGGGTACCCTATTCAACACAGATCATCAACTCACTTTCTTGTGACACCTGTCATCAGTGCTTTGTATATTGGCGGCCTGTATGTACTCCCCTGGTACTTACCACAGTATCTAGGACATGAAAAGAATCACATGTTATTGAAAACATAAACTAAAGGACTTTCGATCTGCCACATGCATTTTAATAACTAGCTTATCCCTTGAGCTGTAAAAAGCCTTTACAATCAACTACCTAAGGGTGTGGGTGGGGGAAGGACAGAGACGTTGATACATGAAAATTCACTTTGTAACAGAAATATACAAGTTATTTTTTCCTTACTCAATACTGAGTGTATGTGTACTGACATCCAGTAGCTGAAAGTGAAAATGATGTGTCCTTCAATGTGTGAGAAATATACCGCATACTCACTGACTCATCCAGTGTAGGAAGAACAGAAATGTTTCCTACAAGATAGTACTGTTGTTCCCATAACAGCCTTGGAGCAGAAGACCAAATATTTCTGCTATTAGGACCATAGTTTCCGAAAAATACAAATGACTCTAAGGGTGACAGACACAATGGCAATTAAATTAGAAGGTATACTAGCTAAGCAAGCAGGCAGAGAACTGACACATCACAATGCTGTTTTCCACCTCACTGGCATTTTTCAAGATTCTGAGCCATGGCCTTCTCCTCATCTTCCTTCCCTTCCAACTAAGCTCCCCAGATTCCCCAGATGGTCACCACCAAAATATGAGGCATTCACACGGAAAATCAAATGTGAATTTGTGCTGATGTCAATCTTTGGCTTTTGCCTTATGGATTCTTGCGGTAGTCTCTAAAAGAAATGTGTGTGTGTGTGTGTGTGTGTGTGTGTGTGTGTGTGTGTGTATACATGCATCTGTCCAAGTGATTTTTAATAATGTTTCACCTTTAACACTCAAGAAAGGAACATGAGATATATTTTAAGAAGCATTTGAGTACCTGAAACACAAAATATACCTTACCTCTGATTAACTCAGATGTTTTATGGTTCCGAAGCAATTAATTTTAACTATATAGCTTGTACTTCATAACCCTCAAAAACCAGGTCCCATAGCACACCTGACATAAATTTTATCTATTGAAAATTTTAGAGAAATGACTTCTTTCCCCGGTTAGTGTGTAGAGCTTTAGTGTTTATATTCTATATATTGGTCCTTGATAGGATGTTAGATCTATAGACTCCAGTTAATCTAATCTGTGGTATGATTTACAAACCACAAAATCCATCTGTAACTAATTCAAGTTATTCATGGAGTTCCCTTTAAGCTATTCAGTGCATTAAACCTTTTTGATTAGGTTTTAAAAATTATTTTATTTTGTAAAAGGAGATATCCTCCACCAATATAGTCATCCATGTTTCTATATGACCCCACCTTATACATTTCACTATTATTTTTAAATGTCTAATGTAGCCAGAAATTGTGAGTGTAGCAGTATCAGAGATTTTACAATTGACAATAATACAAGAATAAGTATGCTAATAATCAGGGAATACAACACACACGAACATCATGTAAATATCATCAGCAGGATTGCTTACCATCATAAGAATCCTGTAGGTACAAGATGAATTTCACATACTCATATGTGTCTCTCTCCTGGTCCTTGGCCCTATGACGATATCTGCCCTGGCCACTCTGACCTGCAGTTCCTTTTCTTACATAACAGCAAAACTCAATTAGGCTTCCCACTAAAGAAAGCAAGATACGAATAAAGTTATGTAGTCTAATGGATTATTTCAAACGATAATAGTCTTCCTTAGTCAAGACAACATTTTAAGGAACACAATTTTCTTTCCATGAATGCTGGTACTCACAGAGATACCATTGTTATATCTGTACAATAAGGCACTAGCCAGAATATAAAATACAGGTATTTATATAACACTACTAAAATTAGAGAAATGCTGCTGTAATTAGTGTTTAGGGTAAAGAATAAGACAGGGTGGGGATAATTTTTCAATAAAATAATTTTACTGTTTCTTTGAGAATTTCATATATGCATGTGATATATTTTATCATGTTCATGTCACACTCCCTTAAACTTCTCTCAGATTCAGTGCCACATATCTACTCAGTCTTTCCCAACTTTGTGTTCCAAAAAAAAATTACAATTCCAATGTGTGATACCCATATCCTTCCACTAGAGCAACAGTTCTCAGCCCTTTGAGGATAGAACAACTCACTTTTCATAGGAGTCACCTAAGACCATGTACATATCAGATATTTACATTACCATTCATAACAGTAGCAAAATTACAGTTATGAAGTAGCAATGAAAATACTTTTTTGGTATTACCACAGTATGAGGAACTGTATTATAGGGTCTCAGCATTAGGAAGGTTGAGAACCACTGCTAGAGCATGGTCAGTCTGCCAGGGACAATCTCCTTAAAGAACACTCCTCATTCTCACCCAGCATCCATCAGCTCTCTCGAGCTCCTCTACTGAGGGTGAGGAATCCTCATCTGAGAGTGAGGGCCCATGAGGTCCTCCCTATTTCTCCAGAGGAAATAAAATTTTAATGTTAGAAATGTAGCATTTGAAATTATAGGCCATAAACTTAGATGAATATATTATCAGCAGCTACACTAATATTTTTTCAAAATTTACTAAGCGATAAGAGAGCAAGAAATTGTTCAGCTGAGTATTTATTACTTGGCCCTCAAAGCTCAAAAATTAAATTAAAAAGAAAACAAAGCCATGTATACATACCTATATCTGCCAATGGAAGATTAAGAATGATCTTCTCAGATACTTCATCCTTTTGTTGATCAGGAACAAGATTTAATAGACTGTTCCCCATAAGATCTTCCTGGGAAGAGGAAGAAAGGACAGATTTTGCTTTCTATACTAATACCATTAGGCTACCCTGTGTCCTTACCATATGAGTTTAGTGCTGCCCATGCCATTTATGGCTATAGGTGCCGTGCTTCAGGCAGTTTGCATTACCTCCTAGCAATTACTCCATGTTACAATCCATTCTGGCCACAATTTTCCTGTGCATTATCTCCCTCAAACAGTCAGATCCTTCCCTACCATCCCAGAGACCACAAATGTTGTAATCTTCACCCTGTCTTGTTTCCCTCTAGGAGTCTGGAAAAAAATCTCAGCTCCTCACCCATAGTGTTGTCTCTAATGTTGATCCAAGAGAGTAAATGTGGTCGAGAAAACCCCACACAGCCATGCTTTCCAGTGACTATTCAATTCTGCCTGAAAGCCTTTCCCTGACTCTGCCCTTTTTCACACTTCAATGTGAATCCTTCCTCTTTTGTACCTTCCTCACACTCTCAAGTCCAAAGCCCTCTTTACATTTTAATCTTGCCTTTTTATTTTGATGTTAAAAATTCAACACTTCCCCCTGTACCATAAATAAACACTTATTTTTTTCAATAAAAATGTTTTCATTGATCCATTTATAAAATATAATGCCCTCAGTCCAAGAAAGACATGGGGCTACATAAGGTGTTTGGGGGCAGGCTGAGCTATAGAATACTACCTTATTTTTCTGAGAAAGAAAGGAAGGAAGGAAGGAAGGAAGGAAGGAAGGAAGGAAGGACGGAAGAAAGAAAGAAAGAAAGAAAGAAAGAAAGAAAGAAAGAAAGAAAGAAAGAAAGAAAGAAAGAAAGGGAGGAAGAAGGAAAGAAAGAAGGAAAGAAAGAAGAAAGAAGAAAGCCATTGTGGAACCCAATTATTTTGTATGTTAATTTTTAAAGGAGTTTTTAAATTTACGAATAGTTAGAAATTAAAAATTCAACACATTTGATGTGAAATATAAAATACCAAGAGGTATTACCTATTCTTCCATTGGTAGAAGAAAGGGGGAATCAATATAAAAAGAATTCAGAGGGCTAGAGATTAGGTCAGTTGGTAAATGCTCACCTGACAATGACAAGGCCTTGCTTTAAATCAAGCATGCAAGCACAGGCACTCAGTCATTCCAAAAGAAGAAAGGAATTTACCCTGCTCAGTGCCATCTTCTGAGACTCTTAACAAGAAGCATGTTTTACTTTTCTGCCAGAGACTTCATCTTAGACACACATCAGAGAAGTGGATAGGGCACAGGGAAGAGTAAGAGCCTTTACAGGAATCCCAGATGGTTTTTATTGACTTAACACTGAAACTAGTGGAGAAGATGATGCAACAGAGGCATAGCTGGACACCAATGAGTTATATGAGGCTAAAAAGAAATAACTCATGAACAATAATCCAGAATGACCCATTTTCCCAAAAGCTGCAAGAACTTACTGAACAGTGGCCAAGAAGAGGTGACACATTCTGGGATACAAAAACAACTTTTCCATCTATGCTCAGTACAATCGAAATATTTTCAAATGACTAATAAAGACAGAATAATAACATAATTAAATAGTGGAACAATAATAAAATGATAGCTTTATTTCTAAGCATATAAATTAGTATAATAGAACACAGTAAATATATTCCATTTCTTATGTATCAATAAAGTAGGCACATACTTAATTAAAATTCTATTATTCTGCCTCCTACACAGAATCTACTTAACCTTAAGCATGAGATATTTATCAAAAGATGTGTCACTTAGACAAGTTTCAGTGTACCCAAAATTAACACTAAATTTTCTATCACATGCTAGGAAGGTTCATTTCTGAGTGTAGATTGTCATTATACATATTTTTCTGATGTATAATGGACTGATATGCAAACAAATACTTCCTTGTAGAGAACATTTACAAAGATTTTAAAATATATAAAAATGTTTTCAGATGTGATTCTATAAATTTCATTAAGGCTTCTTATAGGTGCACGGATGAGAGGTTCCATATAAGTGTATGAGTACATTTCCAATGGCTACACCTAGAACAAAATGTCTCTCCTTCTCTTAGTAACTGTCAATTGCCCAGAGACCCTTTGGAAGAGTTGTGGACTTATGAGCCACTCTCCCTTAACTACTGTTAATTTGTCTATTAATTCTCAGGGATGGGTTGGGCCTCTTGAAATCACCCTTATCCAATCTGTATTAGTAGAAATGGAAAGTATCTTGGAGGAGAAAAGGGGATATGAGAGAAGTGGAAGGACAAGAGAAAGTAATGGAGTGTAATATGATCAAAATGCATTATATAAATGAATGAAAATGCCATTGTGAAACTGATTATTACATGCGATTAATATGTGCTCATAAAATATTGAGCTTGCTTATAGTAGGACCAAGCTTATTCTAAAGTAAGAGAAGCAAAGTATGTGCCTACTTTATTGATATGTAAGAAATGGAATACATTTACTGTGTTCTATTAAAATAACTATTATATTATAATATCTATTATATTAGATGACTATGAATGTTATGTCCTAATCCATGTCCTAAGTCCACGTATGTTAGAGTCGTGGGAAACTTGTCAATCACAGATGACTCAGAGATTGGAAATAGAGTAGATGTGTGTTACCAGATAGAACAAGAAGTCAGAAACCATGGTATGAAGTCAGGTTTCCCAAAAGGTGACATTTAGAGCATGTGAAATATCAAAATGTTATCCAGCTAAAGGAAATTTGGATATGTGTGTGCCTGCCTCAGTATCACCTCTAAGAATAGGACAAATAAAGCTAGGCTCCCCTAGGGAGTACTAATCAGATGTCCACATTCACTTAAATTATTGTTGCAATCCAGACACTGCTTGTGTGATCCTCAACAACTCCAAAATTTATTTCAAAGCAGTTCTTCCTTACCCTGATCTGCAATAAAATGATTATTTTAAAAAACAAGCTCATAGAATTCATGCAAATTGATAGTTGCAAATAACAGGATCTCATAGTAAAAACAAAATGGTAGTTCTTTGAAAAAAGCAATACTGGTGATAAATCTCTGATAAAGTGAATTGTATCATGAAAAGCACAATATTTTAAAAATATTTTTTATTTTGTGTGTATGAGTGTTTTCCCCCTGCATATATGTCTGTACACCATGTGTGTGCCTGATACCTATACATGCCACAAGGCGGCATCAGATCTTTGGACCTGGAGCTACAGACAATTGTAAGCTGTTGTGTGAGTGTTGGGAATTAAACCCATATCCTCTGCAAAAGCAGCAAGTACTCTCAAGTGATTATCCATATCTCCATAACATAATCATTAATGAACCAAAACACTAGTTTCAAATATTCTCTTATTACCTGCTGTGGTTTGGAACTGGTTTGATTGTATCCTTGTCCAAAGGTTCATAGAAGAGAAGATATTTGTAGCACATAAATAGCAACTGACCAGCTCCTAGAATCATTATGTGTTAATCAAAAATTGTATGCTACTTTTACTGATGTCAGTGTATTGAATCAAGGATTCTCCACATGCCAGACAAGTTCTATTACTGAGCTAATACCCCCAGCTTCAATTGAAAAACACAAACTTCAACTTTTTTTCATACTCAAAATAATGGCTCAAGCTGTCCCTGTTTCCACAGGCCCTACTCTTTTTTTTCATTTTTGTGTTTAAAAATAGCTGTGTTCATACTTAGGGCATATGTGTGGCATGAAAACCTTCTCTAAGAAAAGATTTTCCAAGGAAGTTACTAATACCAGACAGAAGCTAAAAGGTGGTAGAGGAACGATCATCCCGGCTTCAGAGCACACACCCAGCGCTTGTGCCTTCAAATTTCCATGCAGTTTATAGTCAGCCTCTAGAATAGTTTGAATATGCATTTGCTGTCATAAAATCATTGACAGACTTCAAATGATATATCTTGAGGCCTCTTCATAACACAAATCTCAGTACATGATACCTACATTTTTTTTTTTAGTAAAAGTGCTTGCAAGGATAAAAGATATCTTCATGTGGCTTAGGTTTCCATCTAAGAATGTGTATTGTTATAACATTTGTTGTATTATTGTTTGAAGACCTGTGCTTTTACAGCTGTGCTTTGAAAAGTGATGTAGTACAGCTTCCATTTTATGTGATCCACATATAAAGAACATAAACAACAACTAAAAAGACCCTTACCTGAAGAACCATCTTATGGTATTCTTCATAGGTATTAAAAACAGGAACTTTGTTTTGTTCATAAGTTGTTCGTACACTTAACATTCCTTTGCATAAAAGAAATGACAGGGGTTATATTAAAATAATTATTGATATTAGATTCCTCGAGCTTATAATTTAGAGAAATACTTTATTATTTTGTATGGAGGTGCTTATGTGTTCCATAGCTCATGTGTACAGGTTCAAAGACAACTTTTGGGGTTGATTCACTTCTTCCATCTTTATATGGGCTCTGTGGATTGAACTCGGGTCATCAGGCTTGCATGTCATGTGCATTTAACTACCGAACCAGTTCTCACAAAGAAATGATGAAATTGAAAACCAACCAACAGCTTATAGTGTTCCATTTGGGTCTATCAAAATTCAGGATCCACAATATGACAGACAAGTTTAAGAACTCTACATAGACCCAAATTACCAGTCCATAGCTAAGAGCTAAAATTGTACTCTTTTCATTTCTGGACAAAGGTCTTTGACTGGAGGATTGTCAATTATCAACTATTACTGTTCTTCCTCCTGTTCCCAGGTCTGCTCAACCTGCAGCATACCTGATCTTGTTCTCTTCCTGTCCTCACAGCCCTCTTCATTGACCTGAATCAGTAAAGGAATTCAGTAACAGCATCCCACCTCAATGCTTTATGTAAAAATGAATTAGCTCCTCTACTCAAAAGAAAAAGAGATTTTCCCTTGTGCTGGGTAATTCTGACCTTAGGGAAGGTCAGAGTGCATTCTTGGGGACTGAGCAGTTCAAGTACCTTCATAAAATAGGCAATAAGAACAGGGTTTGTGAAGAATTAGCACAAAGGGATGAAGAGTGCTAGTAGCTATAGCCCTTTTGAAGAGGGTTGAAGAAGAAATGCAATGCAATATGTGGGAGTAGACATGGCCTAGAAAATATTTTGAGAAGTTTAGCCACAAAGAGGGAATAGAATCAGGGAAAGTTCTAGAGTAATAATGAAGTTAAGAAAATAGTTGTTGCCGGGCGGTGGTGGCACACGGCTTTAATCCCAGCACTTGGGAGGCAGAGTCAGGAGGATTTCTGAGTTCGAGGCCAGCCTGGTCTACAACGTGAGTTCCAGGACAGCCAGGGCTACACAGAGAATCCCTGTCTCGAAAAACCAAAAAAAAAAAAAATAGTTGTTTCACCTAAGATTAAGAGAGTATGACTATAGGTTTATGGGCATAAAGCCATCACATGTCCTTAGCTAAATGTGTTCCATGATATGAGCATTGACTTACAAGTCCACATAGATATTACTATTGTCCGTTTATGCTTCTAGTAAGTTCTATTCTTATAAAAGTCTCAGGAATATTTTACGCATTGAATATATGTCTTCCACCAAAAACCTTGTAAGTGGGGAGAAACAAACCATGTATGTAGCCAAAGATATGTCAAGGGCTTCTCCAACCAATTCTCTCTCTCCTAAGCCACTTGAAGCATGGTAAGGACTCTGATGCTCTCAAGTCAGCAATGGTACAAGAAAGAAATGGATTTAAGTCAAACATCTTGGAGAAGGTGCAGAGGCAATAGAAGTCTCACATCTTGTAGATCATGCTCTAAGTCTCTTTTTGAATGGTCCATATCCAAATTTATTAATCAGTTTCTGTGGTCTCTTCAGCAAATTGCGACGATCTTCATGGGTTGTCTTTGTGTGAAAATTAGAGGCATCCCTAATTAACAGAGAAATAAAAGTGAGCTTTATGTATGGCAATGCTGAGGCTAATTATTCATATGGTGCCCCAATAGGTAGACTAAGATGAAAGAAAGACAGACCTTTTCATTAATTAAACATTCAAAGTCTTCATTACACACCATAACTACTGGGGCAGGATATGTCAAAAATGGCATTAATCTCAATACTCATGTGGAATGGCAGGAGGATTGTGGATTTGATGCAAGTCTTAGGCTAAATATGAGCTAGTCTCCAAAATAAATAATACATGAACAAGCAAACAAATAAGTTCTATTTCTATTAAAACAATTAAATGAAAATCAGTGTTTCCACCATTTGACTGTGAGTCTGTTAAAAGTAGAGATCAATCCATTCCCATGTCTTCCCAGTATAGTACATACAATGTCTGGTACTGTTGTTTAGCAATCACTTAAATTAAACCTGAATTAGCTTGAGTAAAATGGCAAGGCTTTGCTTCCATTCTGTTCTCACCTGCTTTAATAGTAATTCTGACTAGGCCTTCCAATGAAATTGGTCTGTGAGAGTAGAAAACCCAAGGAAGAGACCAAATACCCTTGAGAGAAACAAGCTTCCCTGAGGAAGTTTACTTGTCTACATGTGAAATAACAACAGGGGCCAGGGCAGAAAGCTTTGTCAACTGCATTATGAATTCCTACCTCATCACTTTTTGTTCTGAATTTCTCTCCATTTTTTCAGTCAGGTAAAGGTGGATTCTAAAACCAAATAAGAACAATATTTTACTAAGTAAACATCTTTCTACAATCTATAACATCTACCTGCTGTAGCCCTCTTATATCTACTTAACTATATGCCTGATAAGTATCCTATGTCTATTTTTGCATGTATCCTATAGTTATCTTATGTCTATCTTCAATCAACAGATCTCCTACACTGCAGCTATTCTGAGTCTTATCTTCCATTTATGGATCATCTATCCCCTAGCTCTCATGGTCCCTTGTTCCATCTAGGAATAATCTATGCTCTAGATACCTTGTATCTATCCCTCTTATATTCCCTCTACTTATCATGTGATTGACTTTCACCTACCAATAGTTCTCCTGTGTCTACATTATCTCTATTATCTACCAAGAATCAGTCTTCTATCTTCTACACACCCTATGGCTATCATCAATATGTCTATTGCCTATCCTCTTAACAATCTGCTATATGCCTTCGATCCAACTATCATTTATTCCCTAGTAATCCTAACATGTGTCTATTTTCCATCTATTAATTATCTATATTACAGCTATCCTGTGTCTATCCATGCAAAAGACCTCCTATTTCTCTACTATCTATCCTTTATCTTCTTCTCACTGTGCTGCATCTACCATCAATTCTTTAACCAAATTCTCTTTATTTTACTATCAGCTATCCTCTAGCTATCCTGAGTCTCTAGACAAGTCATTCATACTTTTAACTACCAGAAATCTCTAATCTCTACTATCTGTCTGTCTGTCTGTCTATCTTTCTACCCACCAACCTATCTTCCTATCTATCATCAATCCTTTCACTTTCCTGTCTCTGTCTTACATCTATCATCTATCAACTTGCTATCCTGTGACTCTCCATCTGTCTATCATCTATCCTCTAGCTAGCCTGTCTATATATACCATTCATGAATCATTTATCTTCTACTTCTCCTATATCCTATCTGTCTGTCTGTCTGTCTGTCTGTCTGTCTGTCTGTCTGTCTGTCTGTCTGTCTGTCTGGTTGTCTATATCTATGTATCTATCTATGTGTCTGTCTGCCTATAATCTGTCTGTCTGTCTATCTGCCTACCTATCTATCTGTCTATCTATCATCTATCTATCTCTCATCTATCTACCTATCTACCTACCAACATATGTATCTACCTGTTATCAATCCTCTCGCTTTCCTGTCTCTGACTTACATCACTCTCTCATCTATCCTCTAGCTATCCTGTGCCTCTCCCATCTATTTTTCTTCTATCCTCTAGCTAGCCTGTGTCTCTTTACCATATATGTGTCACTTATCATCTAGCTACCCTGAATATCTGTGATGTATATCAACCATCTATTAGCTAGCTATCCTGAGTATCTATACCATTAATGAATTATTTATCTTCTACTTCCCCTGCATCCTGTTTATCTATCTGTCTGTCTATCATCTATCTTTCTTTCTTTCTTTCCTTCCTTCCTTCCTTCCTTCCTTCCTTCCTTCCTTCCTTCCTTCCTTCCTTCCTTTCTTTCTTTCTTTCTTTCTTTCTTTCTTTCTTTCTTTCTTTCTTTCTTCCTCTCTTTCTTTCTTTCTCTCTTTCTTCCTTCCTTCCTTTCTTTCTTTCTTTCTTTCTTTCTTTCTTTCTTTCTTTCTTTCTTTCTTTCTTTCTTTCTTTCTTTCTTTCTTTCTTTCTTTCTTTTTTTCCTTCTGTCTACCAACCTATGTACCTATCTATCATCAATCCTCTCACTTTCCTGTCTCTCTTACATCTCTTTATCATCTTCTAGCTATCCTGTGTCTCTCCCATCTATCTGTCATCTATCCTCTAGCTAGCCTGTGTCACTTAACCATCAATGCATCACTTATCGTCTAAATATCCTGAATCTCTGTGATATTTATCTATTGTCCATCGTCTAACTATCCTATGTATCTACACCATCAATGATTCATTTATCTTCTACTTCCCCTAAATCCTGTCTCTCTGTCTGTCTGTCTGTCTGTCTGTCTGTCTGTCTGTCTGTCTGTCTGTCTGTCTGTCTATCTATATTTCTATATTTCTATCTACGTTCCAACCTATGTACCTACCTATCTATCATCAATCCTCTCGCTTTCCTGTCCCTGTCTAACATCTCTCTCTCTCATCTATCTTCTAGCTATCCTGTGCCTCTCCCATCTATCTTTCATCTATCCTCTAGCTAGCCTGTGTCTCCTAACCATTGATACATCATTTATCTGCTAGCTACCCTGAATCTCTGTGATATCTATCTATCTATCTTTAATTGATCTATCATCTAATTCTCCTGTGCCCATCCATCTATACACCATCTATCTATCTCCTCACTATTCTGTATCTCTATACCATTGATATAGCACTTATGCTCTAGCTACTCTGAATCCCTATACTCTAATTATTAACTCTCCTCTGACTACACTCTTTCTGGCTTCTAGTCATACAGTTAATATCTATGCTGCTGGTATCCTGTGTCTCTATAATATCCATGGATCATGTTTCTACTAGCTACACTGTATTTCTCTTTATATGTCTGTCAGTCTGTCTGTCTGTTTATCTATCATCTATCTATCTATCTATCTATCTATCTATCTATCTATCATCTATCTACCTCACATCTATCATTTATCTATCTCTCATCTACCACCTGTCTGTCTGTCTGTCTGTCTGTCTGTCTGTCTGTCTGTCTGTCGGTCTACAATCCTCGAGCTCTCCTCTGTATGTCTTCCATCGATCATCAATATTCTAGATATCCTGTGTCTGTCTTCCATCTATGTTTCATATATCCTCTAGCTATCCTGTGTCTGTCTTCTATATATCTATCATCTGTCTCCTAAACAACCTTTGTCTCTCTGCCAAGTATCTACCATCTATACTCTAGTTGTCCCTTGTCTGTCTACAATCCATATATCTCTTATCCTCTGGCTACCACTTATCTTTCTTCCATCTATCCTTAACTTCTAGCTCTCCTGGAGTCTCCCTTTCATATAATTACCATCTTTCTTTTACCTGTCCTTTGTCTATCTCTTATTTATCTATCATGTATCCTCTAGAAGCTAGAGTGTATCTATTTTGTCTGTCTTCCATCAATCTATCATCTGCTAATTTTCCTATGTCTACATTCTATTTCCTATCCTCAATCTATTGTGCATCTATGATCTATGTCCCATATCTCCATACATTTAGCATCTTTCCTCTAGATCATATATATATATACACATATTCCTTTGCTCCCTTTTCTACCGTCTATATATTATGTAACTATCCTCAAATTTCTTTACCCTTTATCCCATATCTCTCCACTATAATACATCTAATGTTCATCTTTCTTCTTTCTCTTATACCTCTACTCTTCAATTTATCATCTATTATCTAATCCTTTATATTCTATAATCTATACTTTGTCATCTATTATTTATAACCTATCATCTTTTTAAACCCATGACCTGTAGCTTATTAGCAATTATTCACCATCCTTCATGGTTTCTTTCATGCTATATAAATCTCATGATAAAACTTGTCGGTATTTAAAAATACAACTAGTCTGATCCTTTATGCCAATTGAAAGCATGAGAGTACCAGAGATTGTAAACTGTGGTATAAATACTATTACTCAAGAAAAGGAATGCTATTTCATTAAGATCAAGTTAGACAGCGAAGCTTAAACATCTCAGACAGTTAACTATATAACCTTATACTAACAACTGATACAACTGAAATATAAAATTAGCACATCCACAACTTACTGCTGGTGAGTTCACCATTCCTATTTTAATGATTGGGACAAGATTAAACAGGAAATACCTCAGGATTTTGCCCTTACAACAGAGCTCCAACTTATTCAACCTTGCCTTACCACCCACTTAAAGTCAAATGGTCTTATGTTTACTGTATCCTGGCAACTATAGAATGAGATTGGAGAACCACAGAGGAAGACTAAAGATACTCATTCACTCTGATTGGTTCTAAAAGGCAAGACTGTGATTGGTCAGAACACAAATTTAAGTGGCTGTGGTTACTATTAAGAGCCAGATTGGGATTGGTCTAAAATATAAAGTTAAATGACTATTATCGGTCCCAAGAGTCAACATTGTGATTTGTCTAAACATACTCCTAAGTGAATGTGAGTGGTAGGTAGTGGCAAGGCTGCGATTGGCCTAGAATATAAGCCTTAATGACTGTTACTGGTTCTACAAGGCAGAGCAGTTGGGCTCAATGTGTCTGTAGGAAGAAATTTACCAGTTTCTGCCTTTCCTTTCCTGGTTTGTATCACTAGTCCCAATAAAAGTTTCTCTTAAGAATTCCTTTAAATATATCTATATCTGTATATATCATTACTTTTATTTTACATAAATGTTTTGCCGAAATGTGTATATGTATACCATGGTCATGTTTGATACCTGTGGATGTCAGAAATATATGTTGTATCTCCTGCAATTTGAGTTACAAATAGTTGTAAGCCATTAAATAGGTTCTGGGAACCAAGTCTAGATCATATACTGGAGCAACAAGTGTTCCTAATTACAGATCCATTTCTCCATCACCCTCAAGTGAAATTTTCTTGTCTCCTCTTCAGAATATGAGCTAAGACGGTAACTCAGGAATAAGTCATCAGAGGAAGGAGAGGAACAGAATACGCAGCGGAGCAGCAGTGGCAGCTGAGCTATCAGCAGACTGAACTATGAAAGCTGAAAAGAACAATAGCTAAACAGGTCAAGAGTGACTATGGCAGAAAGAAGGACAGAAGAAGAGCAGCAACAGGAGCTGTAATAGACTTGAGGCAGAAGAACTGTTCCCAGTCTTCAGCGAAGAGCTTTAATGCTGCTTTGTGTTCATAGCTAAGAAATCCCCTACTTCCTTTGTATATATAAGACCTAGAAAACTGGCTGCTTCCAAAGGCTGAGATATTACAATTTCCAAGCCTGCCTTAGAGCTGCAAGTCTAACCACAGAGGAAGACTAAAGATACTCTGCTTCTTAGGCTCATACAATAACTGTAACCCTTATTGGGTTAAGGGTCTCAATATCAGAGTGTACAAGAAATGCAGTCCTAGAGGGTGTCACTTCTTGTCCCTCATATTACTGTGGATATTTTAATTTTTAAATTTTTGTTTTATTTGTTTGCTTTGACATAGAAAGTGAATGCCATTTAAATTAGAATTAGAATGTGAATGCTCCCTCAACTCACAATTAAACCTTAAGCTCCAGATCCTCCTGCCTCCAGCTCCCAAATGTTGGGATAAGATGTCTCTGGAATCATATACAATTCCTGCATGGCTGAGATGGAACCCAAATGAATCACAGCACCAGGCCAATATTTTAAGACTAATTCATGAATTTTTCACCATTCATCTAGCTATGGAAAACAACGAGCCCCAAATTTCCCACAATAATTAAAGTATAAAGAGTATAAAGCAGAATGCTTCTTTACTTACTAGATATCAAGTGTTGTTATAAAGCTCCAGTATTCAGGCTGGTAGACAACAATGAAGACATGTAAAATATAATGGAACAGATGTGAAAACACAGTAAGAGAGCTATATATAAAATATATTTTTATTTATAATAAAAACGATTATAATTCTGAGGCTTATGCCATTAAAAGAAAGTCAAAGTTTCTAATTAATATTGTTCTATATCCTAGAGTAAGCAGGCTTCCTATAGAAATAATTTACTGTGAAATCACAGTACTATAACACATTTCTTTCCCAAACAGTGGACAATAATCTGTGGTCTCAAATTTATCACTGAAGATACATGTAAGTGTCAAAACAGTCAACAGTGCTAATAATTCTCTTTAAGAATGGGCTGGATTTGTTCTCATTTAATTTATTTATTTGTTCGTTTGTTGGCAATGCTGGAAAAAACCCAGGGCCTTGTATTTGCCTGGCAAATGTTTCTCCAAAGTTTAATATTCAACCCTTTGTTCTTACTGACTTTAAAATGTCTTTTTAAAAAGAAAACTTATATAGGGGCTCTGTTGTTAAAGTGTTTGCCATGTGTGAGCCTGAGGACCTAAGTTTATATTCCAACACCAACATGAAAAAGCCGGGTATGAAGATATGCATCCTTAATCCTTGCACTGCACTAGGGTCTTTGTAGATACCTGAATATTGTTGGCCAACCTCGACAATTAGTGAGCTCTAGGATAGATTCTGGATAGATTCTAGGATAGATCAGAGATAGATTCTGTCTCAAAAAAATAAGGTGGAGAGTAATTGAGGAAGAATCATCTTTGGACCCCATTCATTTGTGTACACGTGTGCATGCACATAAAAATTCACACATAGATACATACTTAAAAAAAGAATTGAAAACATTAACTGTATATATCCATATTTACATATAGAAATAGTTTTACTTATTGAACAGCAATGAACTAGATTTAATTCATTATTGACTTTCTGCAGTAGAGAATCACATGTACGTTTCCCATTATGCCAATGGTGTCAATGTTTGCAATAAGGTTCAAAGTCAAAAAAATCATTAAAATTAATGTTTTTCAAACTTAGTTTGCCTCTCTATCCTGACTCCATGACAATACCAACCATCTCTAAAACAAGTAATCTTCTGATCACGTCTGAGATCCTACCACTAACATTCCAGACACACATAGCTAGGGCATAGAACTTTGTTTTGTTTTTGGATATGTACATGTTTATATAAACGACGTATAAATTTGGTAATTCAAACACTTTTTGGTTGTTGTACAATTGAGGAAAACATACAAAACCTTGTTTTTTTTCTTTTTTTTTTTAATTTTTTGAACCTATAGAATACACTCTTATTAGTATATTCTTTTTAATTTTATTAAATATTTGCATTTTTACATTTCAAATGTTAACCCCTTTGCCCATTACCTCACCAAAAACCCCCAATCTATCTCCCATCCCCCTGCTGAAACACCCCCCTCAATTTCCTGACTTGCATTCCCCTATTTTGGGAAATTGAACCTTCATAGGACCAATGGCCTCTCCTCTCATTGATGTCTGAAATGGTCATCTTCTGCTACATAATGTATCTGGAGCCAAGGGTCCCTCCATGTGTACTGTTTGGTTGGTGGTCTAGTCCCTGAGAGCTCTGGGTTTACTGGTTGGTACCTATTATTGTTCCTCCTGTGGGGGTGCAAATCTCTCCTTGGGTCCTCTCTCTGGCTGCTCCATTGAGGAGCCTATTCTCAGTCTTCTGTTTGACTGTGAGCCTTGGGTGTTTTGATCCACTTTCCAATAAGGATCAATATATCTACACTTTGGTCTTCTATCATCTTGAGCTTCATGTGGTCTGTGAGTTGTATCTTGGGTATTCCTGGCTTTTGGGCTAATTTCCACTTATCAGCGATAGCATACCATGTGCATTCTTTTGTGACTGTGTTACCTCACTCAGGATGATAGATTCTAACTCCATCCATTTGCCTATGAATTTCATTAATTCATTGTATTTAATAGCTGAGTATTACTGCATTGGGTATACATAACACATGAGCTAGAGAGATGACTCAGCCATTGAGAGTGCTTTCTGCCCTTTCAAAGTTTAATGCCCAGAATCCTCACCAAACAGAATCCAACCTTCTGTAACTCCAGATCCTGGGGGAAACAATTTTCTTTCTGTTGGCCATGGATATCCCGTTCAATGGTACCCGCATCCCCCTATATATCCACACTGAAAAAAATCATTAAAAAAACGAAGAGGATTTGAGGATAATTATTATGCAAATGCCTTTATTTGGACTACAAAATTGCTACCAGATTACATCACTTTTCAGAGTTACAAAACATAATGATCTTGACAACTATAAGAAAGAACTTGACAGAGCACGAGTACATCAAGTCCGACATACATACTTTCCGATTTTTGTGACCTCATCTCCTCATCATAGGTGAAAAACATAAAAATCCATTGTACACTTTAGCATTCTTTGTTTATCGAATTCCCATCTAAATTGTGAGCCCCCCCTCCTCAAAAGTGTCATATTCACAGTATTTTAGACTGAAAAGTAGTTTTGTGGTAAAGATTTCCAAACAAAGAAGTATGTACTGGACTGACTTATTGAAGACAAAATAATTCATTTCTATTGAGCATGGGTGTGAGGGGGAAACGCAACCTTAGGGTCCACTTTCCTCCACCTATAATTTATGATCTTGTATGTTGTACTTACATGAAGACCACTTTTAAAAAAGTAGCAAATCAGCAGACGTGTTGGATGTAATCAAAATATTCTTAAATGTACAAATATAACCATGTAGAAAGAATACTGTAGAAAGATACTGATTTTAAGAATAAAAGAATGAGAAAAGCTTCTAATACCTTCTGCACAGCCAGTTACTTCAGCGGATTTTCAGCACTACAAAGTAAGCAAAGAATATTCATCTCCACACAGCATAAGATCACGGTTCTCCAGAAAGAGCTGCTAGAACTTGGAAAGCCAAAGGACGAGCTAATAATATTCCTATCTACACATGTAGGCAAGCCTCAAGAGATGGAAATCCCAGGAGGGAAAAGCTACATAGTTAATACAAAGCAAGCTGAATGTAAAGGGAAGCATTCTAGGAGGAGAGAGCAAAAGGTTGGCTGTGAGCACGTTCAGGTGTGCTGAGGAGATCCAGCTCTATGGGAAGGAGGAGTTGCTTGTTTACTAAAATGCTTTCTCTGAAGGCTGCTATGATTAGTCTTGCTAATCCAAACTAAAAGTCTTTTAAATGAATAAGACTTCTGAAGCCACGAGCACTTCACCTGGGACTAGCTGACTTGCTAATCATGCACCTTCATGTTAGTTTGGCTCTATTGAGATTGGCTATTTTACACTCTCTTCATCCCTTTGCCCATCAAATGGGCAAACACGGTCATGACCATCTTTGGGTTTACTTCCACAAGTTCTTCGGGGAGAGCATATACTCTAGCTCCGATTCTTCTAGCCATAAACACTGCATACCTAGTTTCTGAAGAAACAAAATTCAACATGAATTTTTTTTCATCAAGAACACCTTTGGACCCATTTTTAAAAAGAGGATTAATTTATTTTATTTTAAGCATTTTTGGTGTTTTGCCTTCAGGTATGTCTGTGTTAGGGGGTTGGATGCCCTAAATCTGAAGTTATGCAAAGTTGTCAGCTGCCCTGAGGGTACTGGGACCTGAGCCTAGGTCCTCTAGAACAGCCAATGCTCTTAAACACTGAACCATCTCTCCAGCCCAAGGACAGTATTTAAGTGATGTACTTCCTCTTTATAACAAGATAGCTGTAATGCAAATTTCCTTATTGAATGTATAACTCAGAGAGCTGGCCACGCTGGCACATGCTCATAAACTTGTAATCACAGTACTCTTGGGGCCCAAGGTGAGACCAAAAAGTCCTTGTAAGTTTGAAAGCAGTAAGAAATCCACAGTAACACTGTGTCTCAAAAAACGTAAAATAAAAATTAATAACTTCACATTTGTATTCTGCTTAAATTTTTTGAATTGATTTTTAACTTATACTAAACCACAACATGATATTTATTTTATGTGTGTTCCTGATGACTGAAGAGGTCAGAAGAGGGTATTACCTTTACTGGAAGTGGACGTACCACCATCCGGGGATCTTGGGAACTAAACCCAGGAAGTCTGTAAGAGCTACAAGTGCTGGTCTCTCCAACCCCAAGTTATACTTAGATTTTCAAGTTCATTATTTTGGGTTTTATTTACTCATTTCTTTCCAATATGAAATGAAAGTAAGCTTGAAGCACCAAGTTCATACAATAAGGAAATTGTTATCCAGTAGCATACGCCTTTAATTCCAGCGCTCAAGAGGAACAGGCTGGGGTATCTCTCAGTCTGAGAGGCCAGCGTGGTCTAAATACAGTCAGAGAAACTCTTTCTTAAACAAACAAACAAACAAACAACCTAGCCCGACCACAAAAAGAAGTGTGTGTGTGTGTGTGTGTGTGTGTGTGTTTGTAATTAGCTAGGTTGACTGTATAATGAAATATGAAATTCTCTGTGCAGTGCAATAAACTAACAAATTCTTAAAACATTGGTGAACCTTTGAACCTTCTAAGATAAAATGTCACCACTAACAAGGGGGAGAGCTTGACTTAGAGTGGATCTTCCTGGCAGGAACACCAGTGTTCTGTGTATGAGCCCAAGTGACCATGCATGGTTGCTCTTACTTGGTGTGATTGTGCTTCTCAACTTCTGTAAGTTTCCCACTATCAAAAGGTCATGCAGCATGGTTGGATGGCATCAATTCAACCCACAATTGACAAACTGGAAATGATTGTCTTGTCCTATTATGAAAAAGGGAAGAAGCATAAGATTTCCATTATTTCCAAGTGATGATGTCATTCTTCACGATAGCATGAACAAGGAAAGGAAAACTTTGTCACAAGCACAAGATTAATAAGTTATATTAAGAAAACCCAGGTTGTCATAAAAATACCTGATATTATCTAGCAAACATAACAAATAAAAATCAGTATTCTAACACCTTCAGTTTCCCTGGCCTGAGTCCCAAGTCCTATGGAAGATGAAAATTAAGGATAATGAAAGAAAATACTGGTCTCCTTACCTGGCCACACAGGTTGGAGGGACACTAGGCTCTCCTTTCTTCCTCCAAAGTCCCCAAGTCACTCTCACATGTGGATCCTTCTTTCTGTGATCCTGTACACACTGACGTACCTACCTGTGCCAGGGCTAGCCACACGTGCAACTCACAGTTCTCTGAAGACATTCAAGTGGACCCATGATGCTGGGCACCTAGACACAAAACAAAATGTGCAATTCTCATTGTCCCCCCAGGAGGCCTGCAGCTCATCCCTTCCCCTGACCACCTACCTCCTCCTAGGTTACTTCACACCAAGGTCCTCTGGGGGCCCCACTGGAAAATCACAAGGTGTTATCAAATATACTCTCCATGGGATCACTACCACTGGGTCATAACAACTGGCTGGCCACCTACATATCCACCAAACTACCTACCTATCTACCTAAACAACTCCTAGTAAGATCTGCCTCTGGCTCACCAATATAAACAGTTGCAGGGACACTTTCCAGGGCAGATGGGCCTCGCAGGATACCAGATGATGTATTCCTTGGCCATGTGGGAAACACTTTTCACTCTCCACCAACAAGCCCTTCTGTCATGAACACTGAGACTCTCCAGATGATCACCCCTGCACTGCTGAAATCCTAAGTCACAGCTGCTGGAAGAAGACCCCTCGAACAGCCTCCACGAAGCAAGCCTGCCCTTGCTTTCTTATTCCCATTCCCTGCCAAGTTTCGTGGTGGCTTCTTCTCTGATACAACCAGGAGAAGGCCTGCAATCCCAAAGAAGGACCTGTCCCGCCACCCTCCATATGATTGATAAGCAATTGTCTCTTCCACCAAAACAGTAGTGCCAACAGGAACAAATATCCTGCCGTCCCTATTGGACATTTCTATTATTTGTCCCCACTGGAACTATGGCCTCTGGATACGAACAGCCTTAACGGTTTCCCCCCCATGCAAACTTGTCCTTCTCAGACAATAATGTGTTCAACAACATAAGGACTGCTATAACATGAGGCCAAACTGGACCCTCTTCATGTCTATCAGGGATGTAGGGACCTCAACAGGGGACACACAGTGAATAGATGCAGAGACACATAGGTGTGCACACGGGCACACACACAAACACACACACACACACACACACACACACACACACACACATAAAGAGACAGAGAGACACAGGGCCAGAGGCAGAGCCAGAGCCTGAGAGATACTCTCGTCTCCCTGTCTTCTAGGATCCTAGGCTGCGCATCAGATAATTCCAGAACCATCTCTATTCCAGAAATCCCTGGTCATGGCATGGAAGGCCATGTCATTGCAGCCTTTATCCTGGCTCATCTGCCTGGATGTTAGGGAAGGGCGGGTTGTCAGGAGAAGGCCTGAATAAGCTACCTGCCTGGGAATCGAGCATGCCAGTGAGGTACCTATCAAAGGGCCCGGCCGGGATGTTACTGTGGAAGCCTGGCCTGTTTGGACACCTTTGGGAATACAACATACTCTGACTGTTTCTACTCAGGTTCACAGCGAGCCAGGACGCTACATAGACGCTGCCTAGGCTCCTCACCAACTTGGGGCACACAGTGAGTTTGCCTGCATTAGATGATGGTGGAGCCTCCCAGACCATTGAAGGTTTCTGGGCCCTTGGCTGTTTTCCCGACAGGCTTGGAACCCTGATCCCGATCTGCAGAATGGCTCAAGGAGAGAAGCTTTTCCAAAAGAAAGGAAAGGAAACCTAGAGGTAAGCAACAACAATGCCAACTGATTGTCTGCATGGGAGCTCTCCCTCCGCCCTTCAAGAGGCAAAAAAAAAAAATAAAAAAACGCCAACCTGCACCAACCAGGAGCCAACATGGCAGCTAAGCGCTAATGTTTCCCAGAGAACAAAGATGGGCTGCAGAACAAGAAAATGAAGAACAGAAAGAATGGCCCTGAGGTTTTGTGAGAACTTGCCAATGCACACTCACAAATGCAGGGGTTTTGCTGCTTTTGTGTGTTGGTCAGTCTGTCTGTTTGAAACATCTGTAATAGTTATTACTAGTTAAGTTTGGGGAGCCGAAGCAGCCATCCACAGGGCAGGACATGCTTTCTCCATGATATAGTTCAAACCACCTCACACCTGCACCTCCCTAAAATCTCTCTGCTTTCGCAGGGTTCTGTCCCAGAAAAGTGCTTCCGAGTCCCCCGGGAGGATCTTCCACCAAGGCTCTCCAGATGCTGCCCAGAGCACAAAACTCAGTGTCCCTGAACTCAAGAACAAAGCCAGTCCACGTGGTGCTCCCTCCTCTGCCCAGAGGGGTCCCAGGGTGCTTCAAAGCCCAAGACCCCCAGCTCAGGGTTACACACTCAGAGAGGGGAGCAGATGCACAAAGACTGTTCTAGGCACCACCTCCTCCTGCATCTCAGAAGGAGTAGGAGGGTGGGGATAACCTTACTTTGTCGAGGCCAGGCTGTCCTGTGATCGAATCTCAGACCTTTGGATGACTGAAACAGCAAGCAGCATTGGCTCGGTGCCATCTCTGTGACTCTTTTTTTCTATGTCTCTGTGACTCTTTTTTTCTATTTTTTTATTGTTTTTATTTATATTTTTTTATTTATTTGATCTCAGGTTCCAGTTTTGTAATATTTTTAGTGCTGCCAGATTATAATTCCGATCCCAAATGATTTGTATAGAAATAACTATTTTCTCTTAAAGCCATATTAAACCTGTTTGTTCTACATATGTCCTATCATACTGTAGAACTATTTCAGTTAATTCACCAGTTAATAAATCTGGGCCCACTTTCCTGGTATGCCAGTTGGCATCATAGGTAGCAGTTTTGTCCCCTATGTCAGGGAATTTCCTTTTGACTTAGCCTTCTATGCTGTCAGTGGGGCCAGAAACAAAATTCTATCTTCTGTATCCACTTAAAGCTGAAAATAGGGCATCATTGTCAGGGCCTATGAAGTCAGAAAGGTTAGTCAAAGGCTGGGTAATGGGGAATTTATCAGAAACATCTGGTTAGCTGGGCCAGCTTAAGACAGAAAGTAATCACATAAGATGAACAGGTTTACATCAGCTTTCAGCAAAGTCTAAAGCTCAGCAGTTGGCAGTCCACAAGTGATCCCCGCCACATGAAAATGACTTTTGTTTGGAAGTCGATTTTATTCAATGTTAGAATGGCTACTCCAGCTTGCTTTCCAGAGTGGTTGTACCAGCTTGCAATCCCACCAGCAGTGTGTTCCTCTTTCTCCACATCCTCGCCAACAACTGCTGTGTCCTGTGTTTTTGATCTTAGCAATTCTGACTGGTGTGAGGTGGAATCTCAGGGTTGTTTTAATTTGCATTTTCCTAATAACTAAAGATGATGAACATCTCTTTAGGTGCTTCTCAGCATTCGATTTTCTGTTAATACCCCAGGCTTACGCCCGGTACTTGCTACTGTGGCGGCGCGGGCGCCTTCAGTTTGGCTCATTGCCGTCTTAGCTAGGGTTGGAAAGGGCAGATGCCATATGTCTTCAAAACCATCTTTGACTGCCATGTGGCTGGCAACTGTGTTTATTGTAGGGGATGAATGTCCTATGGTTTCACTACTATCTTGGTTAAGGGCAAGCCTGTGGGCATAGTATGGGCCAACCAGGGAGACAACAGGTCTCTAAAGATACATTTAAATTTTGATAGGATTTTTTTATGTTAATTACTTCCTGTCTTAAAAAACGAGGTTTATAAGAGATAGGATTTAAAGGCAATGCATCTTTAATGAGATATTAAAATGGAACTTCCTTGCATTCATATATGAGAGCACACTTTGCTGGTAGTCAAACTTTGTAACCTAAGTATCACTTAGATTGTATTGATTTTTGAGACAATAGGTGTTTTCACTTTTGGAGATTGGTTTTGCCTTATACGGATTATGCTTTTATCCTCTGTCTTCACTCTTGAAATAACAAAGGTACTTCATTCTAACATTACTAAAGCCCACAGTTGATGTAAGTTAAATTTTTTAAAGAGGAAATTTTGGAGTTCAAAGGAAAAATTTTAAAACCTGGGTATTTGTAAGGACCAGCTTTTAAGATATTTAAGTTTATGGTGTTCAGACATTTTAAATTTATAAGATAATTTATTATAATGTCTTTATTAATGTGTGGTCTTCAGAAATAAATACAAGGTAAAAAGTTAGATCTACACCTATGAGCGCCAAATATCAAAGAACACTTTCATAGGGGTAGCCTAGGGTAGCCTGCATGTTTGCATTACAGTTCATAACAATGGCAAAATTGCAGTTGTGAAGTAGCAACCAGAAAGATTTTGTGGTTGGAGGATGGCCACAATATGGGAAACTGTTGAAAGGTTGCAGCATTGGAAAAGTCCTAAAGGCCCAGACGCATTCTGTGTTTTTTCATCTTGGAAACAATATCATCACTACACAATGGTAGTTCCATGCTTGACTTTCAAAGAAGGTATGAAGAAATTATTAGAAAATGAAATAGAGCCAACACTGGTATCCTGAGAAAGACAAAACTATTAAAGTTATGAAATAAGTTTTGCACATTTGCACATCCAGTGGTTCCTGGATAAGCAAGTATAGAATATGTAAAATCTTATATTAGTAAAACTAAGTCAAAACACTGGGACTCTTGGAAGACTCATTGTGTGCAATGTGTAGAAGTAGAAAACTAGCAGAAATGCTGAGTTAAGGGTTAACTTGACTCCTTCTGGCAACTGCCTGGCAGCTTTTCCCATGGCATTTATCATTAGAGATTCACAAGTAAATCAAAGTATCTGGCCTCAGAGCTCTGAGCTCTGAGGTATAATAAGTTAAAAGGTAAAGTTTAGATGATAATAATGATGAGTTTGCAATTATTATTACTTTGGATATAGGCCTGGGAATAGGGAAGCTTGGAACCTTGGGGAACAATTGTAATTCTTGATTCTTTGTAGGTTGTGGTTATTCTTTTGAATTTGATTTGGCAATGATTATAAAATGTTTTTTAATCTGCTTTTGGAGTATCAATAAAAGACTGGGGCAAGAAAGAGGCGAGAGAGTGAGAGGGAGAGCGAGTGAGGAGTATGTGAGGTGAATATGGAGAGTAAATAAGGGGGGAAGAGAGAGAGAGAGAGAGAGAGAGAAAGAGAGAGAGAGAGAGAGAGAGAGAGAGAGAGAGAGAGAGAGAGAGAGAGAGAGAGAGAGAGAGAGAGAGAGAGAAATGAAAAAAATTTGTGAAGAGTAAGTGGAGAGAGAATGTGAAGAGTGAGTCAAGAGAGAATGTGAGGTGGGGATGGAGAATGTGTTTGTGAGTGAAAGGAGAGTGCATATGGTGTATATATGAGATTTGTGTGAGATGTGTGTGAAGAGGGTGCAGAGTGAAAAGGGAACACACTGAAGTGTGTTTGAGCGTGGGAATTCAAGAAAAGTAGAGTGTGCAGGAGAATGCAGAGTGTGTGAATTCTCAATCTGTGAGCAAACGAGTGAGAAAGAGAAGAGACTGAGAGAGAAAAGAAACTTTACGCCTCGAAAAATTTTCTGTCGGCTTTGACTCCAAAAATTAGATTGTGTATATTTATTATGCACCTTCCAGATATTTCTGCTTCCAGTTGAGAACTCCTATCCTCCTATCCTTCCTGCCTGGAAGACTCCTGTCCCAGGCTGCTCCTAGTTTCCTATGTCCTGTGTTTTCTGGGTGTGTCCCTCTGAGCAGCAGTGGCAGCTTTGCCTGTGCTCACGGGCTTGTCTACACTCCTTCTCTCCATACCCAAATTCCTCCCAGAGAGAACTGGTCTCTCAGAGGTACTGACACACAGGCTTGCAGGATGGACAAGCCACAGTCAGAGACAGCAAGAACAACTAACTGCAGAGCTATCCATATGGCGAAAGGCAAGGGCAAGATCATAAGCAAGAGTAATCAAGGCTACGTGGCATCATCAGAACCCAGTTCTCCCACAACAGCGAGCCGGGGATACCTCAACACAACAGAAAAACAAGACTGATTTAAAATTACATATCATGGTGATGATAGAGGAGTATAGGAAGGACATAAATAACTCCGTTAAAGAAATACATGAGAACACAGGTAAACAGGTAGAAGCCCTCAAAGAGGAAACACAAAAATCCATTAAAGAATTATAGGAAAATACAACCAAACAGATTAGGGAATTGAATAAAACCATTCAGGATCTAAAATGGAAATAGAAACAATAAAGAAATCACAACGTGAGACAAACCAGTAGATAGAAAACCTACGAAAGAGATCAGGAGGCATAGACACATACATCATCAACAGAATACAAGAGATAGAAGAGAGAATCTCAGGTATAGAAGATGCCATAGAAAACATTGACACAACAGTCAAAGAAAATGCAAAATGCAAAAAACTCCTGAGCCAAAACATCCATGAAATCCAGGACACAATTAAAAGACCAAACCTAAAGATAATAGGTATAGAAGAAGAGTAAAGATTCCCAACTTAAAGGGCCAGTAAATATCTTCAACCAAATTATAGAAGAAAACTTCCCTAACCTAAAGAAAGAGATGCTCAAGAAAATAAAAGAAGCCTACAGAATTCCAAAGAGTCTGGACCAGAAAAGAAATTCTTCCCATCACATAACATTCAAAACACCAAATTAGCGAAAAAAAAAAAAACTATTAAAAGCAGTAAAGGAAAAAGGTCAAGTAACATATAAAGGCAGACCTATCAGAATTACACCCGACTTCTTACAAGAGACAATGAAAGCTAGAAGATCCTAGGCAGATCTCATACAGATCCTAAGAGAATACAAATGCCATCCCAGGCTATTATACCCAGAAAAACTCTCAATTACCATAGATGGAAAACCCAAGGTGTTCCATGATATAACCAAC
This sequence comes from Tokudaia muenninki, assembly GCA_036184385.1. NCBI lineage: Eukaryota > Metazoa > Chordata > Mammalia > Rodentia > Muridae > Tokudaia > Tokudaia muenninki. The sequence continues at coordinate 74,908 of BTHS01000335.1, forward strand.
TTTAGACAGTCTCTTTCCAGAAATCCAGCCCTACAAAGGATAATGAATGGAAAACTCCAACACAAGAAGGGAAACTACACCATAGAAAAATCAGGAATCTTCTTTCAACAAACCCAAAAGAAACCAAAATATCAGGAAGAAACAATCACTATTGCTTAATATCTCATAACATTAATGGACCGAATTTCCTGATAAAAAGATAAAGACTAACAGACTGGACATGGAAACAGGAGCCAGCATTTTGCTGCATACAGGAAATGCACCTCAGTGTCAAAGACAAACACAACCTGAGTGCAAAGTGAATGAAAACAATTTTCCACGCAAATGGTCCCAGGAAACAAGCTGGAGCAGCCATTCTACCATTGAATTATATCGACTTCCAAACAAAAGTCATCAAAAAAACATAAGGAAGGACACTTCATACTCATCAAAGAAAAAAAAAATCTAGCAAGAAGGACTCAATTCTGAACATCTATGCTCCAAATTAAAGGGCGTCCACATTCATGATAGAAACTTTACTAACGTTCAAAGCACACATTGCACCTCACACAATCATACTGGGAGACTCCAAGACCTTGCTCTCATCAAAGGACAGATCATGGAAACAGAAACTAAACAGAGACACAATGAAACTAACAGAAATTATGGACCAAATGGATTTAACAGATATCTATAGAACATTTCATCCAAAATCAAAAGAATATACCTCTTTCTTTAACATTTTCATAGTCTATGCTTGTCGCAGCAGATTTTCATGTGGCGGGGATCACTTGTGGACTGCCAACTGCTGAGCTCTAGACTTTGCTGAAAGCTGATGTAAAACTGTTCAGCTTATGTGACTACTTTCTGTCTTAAGCTGGCCCAGCTAAACAGATGTTTCTGATAAATTCCCCATTACCCAGCCTTTGACTAACATTTCAGACTTCCTATGCCCTGACAATGATGCCCTATTTTCAGCTTTAAGTGGATACAGAAGATAGAATTTTGTTTCTTGCCCCACTGACAGCATAAAGGGCTAAGTCTAAAGGAAATTCCCTGACATGGACAAAACTGCTTCCTATGATGCCAACTGGCATACCAGGAAAGTGGGCCCAGATTTATTAACTGGTGAATTAACTCAAGTAGTTCTACAGTATGATAGGACATATGCAGAACAAAGAGGTTTTATATGGCTTTAAGAGAAAATTATTATTTCTATACAAATCATTTGGGATCGGGATTATAATCTGGCAGCACTAAATATATTACAAAACTGGAACCTGAGATCAAATAAATGACTGGTGCCCTGTCAATTTCCCGATTTCTTCTAGATAGTAACTCTGTTGTCAGCCATCACAGGGCCTTTGTACCTTCTCCTTATGCTAATTACTTCTGGATCTTGAATCATTAATAGAACAACTAAATGAAAATTCCTATCTAGTGCCATTAATCTGATGGGGTTAAGATCCTAATATAAACAAGTCCCCATCACAGAGGCAAGGATTTGATCCAGGATACAACTAAAGCTGGGAATGTTAGACCTGAACTTATCCTATATGCACCACCTGCCCAGGGACCAGCTCCCTGTAAGAACACTGGACTTTTTGTATCTGCTGTTAGTCTGCCTCCTTCACAGTGTACTTGGAATTCTTCCTCTCGTGTCTATTCTTTCTGCAATAACTACCTTTTAATATCTTTAGTTTTACAGGCATGAGCCACCACAACCAGCCCAAAGTATCAAGCTTTTAGTTTCACAATGTTTAGTGCCATGGTCCTGTCTATAAATCCATCAACTCTGGAGAGTTAGAAAGAGGATCACAAATTCAAATCTTGACTGAGCAACTTAACCAGACTCTGTTTCTAAAGAAACAGCAAAAAATGAAACCAAGAATACAGTTCAGTGTTAGAGTGCATGTGTTAAGGCCTTGGAGCTAATATGCAATACTTAAAATAAATTAAAAAAAAACAAAAAAAGACTGGACATAACTAGCATCTTTATGTCAGAACACACACACACACACACACACACACACACACATATATATATATATATATATATATATATATATATATATATATATATATATATATATATATATATATATATACCTATATTTCCTTTGTTGCTAAAACTACATAGTACCCTTGACATTAAGATGTCATCTTGATGGGCTAGAGATTTCTCCTCTCTTCCTTTTATCTCTGTCCTGTTGGCTTGCCACACTTTGGTAAATCTGTTTACATCTCTTTGGATAGTAAACATGGAGAAGAGTGAGTAACATTTTTGGTGGACAAGGGGTAGTTATAGAATTTCAAGATTGATGCAGTACATGGTTGAAAGGCCATTTTCTACTTTGCATGACGTTATGGCTTTGATATCCACACTCCTAGAGCTTCCAGAATATGGTGTTTGATGTTGTTTTCCTTTTTTCTTCCCTCTGTCTTGGATTATAAACCAATTTCAATTCTCTTCCTGTAAACACATCATTTTTCCACTTTACAAAATGATATTCAATCTTGGTGGTCAAATCTATTTTCATTTGTTCGTAATTTTTACTAGTGTTATATTAGTTGTACAAATCAAAACAATGAGTTTCCTTTCTTCCTTCCTTCC
>BTHS01000335.1:80000-196326 GCA_036184385.1 Tokudaia muenninki
GTCTGCATAACCCCAAGTAACTTTCTTAAAGTCTATGTCCACTTTTGCAATCTGTGTCTCCTGATTTCTCTTGTGCACATTAACCAGCACATACATGATGACTCCTCATAACTGTGAGTGTCTTGTACAACTTAGAGTCAAATGCTATTGCAGTCAGTGTGTTTATGGGTGGACATTCTTTATGGAAACACAGTCACTGTAAAGTGTTACTTAACAAGTTCCCATGGTGAGTTGCAGCAGGTAGGTATTTTATGGACTCAACAGAGACAGGCCTGTGAGCACAGGTATTTCAACCCTGCTACTAGGGAGAATAAGAGAGAACAATGACATATTCAAGACCTTCTTAAGTTTCAGTTCAAGACTGAGGCCATCTTGGGCAACAGCATGAGTCCTTGAGTCTCTCAATGTGAGGAAAGGAACTAGAGTGAGGCTGACCTAGAACAGGAGACTCTAGTTTCCATCTCCAGCATTACAATCAGATAATTCGTGAAATGAATTTGTATTTGTCATGCCAAGGCTCACCCTGTGGCACTAAAGAGGCCCAGGACTCTTTCTTTATGCAGTTTATGTTGGCATCAAACTTGTGACCCTCCAGCCTTAACAGCCAAATGGCCGTAGGATTGGCATGACACGATTAGGGCTTCTCTGGAAGGACTGGTCATGAATATTAACCACACACTTGACCAAAAGTATCACCAGACACACATTAGAATGGCTTCAGAGCTTGGATGCCATCCACCTCAGGAAAACGTGCGTTGCCCTAGACTCCCACCCACCAACAGGTCTTCTACCAATTCGATTTGAGGATTGACAAAATGTGAGATCCGCCTTGCAGGAAACAAAGTGAGTTGGGAGAAAGCAAGGCCCCTGAACACCCACCCATGACAAAGAACTTGGATTGACTCCATTCTTGCGTCTAGAACCGAGTTGGAGTAGAAGCAAGGGGAAATCTGTGTTCAGTGGAAGAGTGCTTCCCTGCTCCTGGAAGTAGAAGAAAGACTCTCAAGGGCCTTTTGTATCTCAGATCATATCTTCCCACATTGGCCCACCAGGAGAACTTGGGAGAGGGTCAAAGTTCACCCAACTCATGGGTACCTGGGGACACCCTCCTGCTCAGAAGCCACTGAGGAGAGCTGTAGGCCTGATCTAACACCTCCATGCCCTCCCCCCATCTCCCAGAGCTGAGTTCACAGTTCACAGCTAAGGAGGGTCTTTCTGAAGTGTTTCACACAAAGAAAACTAGTACATCAAGGAGTACCTTCTAGGTGTGTTCGCTCTCTTTCCACAGTTTCAATCGTCAACTGAAAGTAGTGCATGACCCTAAGCAATGCCCTGACTCAATGTCTGGCACCAGAGTCAGGTAAACTGCTGCAGCAGTAGCATGAAGGCTTAGATCTCGTGAGCCCCATTGTGCAACCTCTTGCTGTCCTGCTGAACTCCTGGGAAATTGTACAGGATGACAAATGTGTAGCCTTTAGGACAGCCAGGCTCATCTTACCACACCAGCAGCTCAGTGGGAGTCCCTTCCACAGCCTCTCCTGAGAGCTTGGTAACCAGTGGGCATTGTTCTGCAAATCAACCAATGGGAGCGCAGCATGAGCTCACAATGTTCCCCTGGCCAATGGCAGGATTCAGGAGGAGAAATATGGGTCCTCCTATGCATCTTGTCCCTAGCAGAGGAAGAACATATAAATGTACGGTGCACTGATCCCTGGAGTGATCACTGAGTGATGGTAAGAGAGTGTTGCTTTGTTTCCTGGAGGACTAGAGTTCTGGCTTAGGCACCATAGATGCAATGTGTCTCTGGGTAGACAAACAAAATCCACTATGCTTTCAGAAAAATAATTGAACAATATGTGGTTAGACAGTGTTCGACAGGGAGATTCTGTGGTAGCGTCGAGGGCAGCAGCGATAGTGTTGGAATTCCTATGAATAAGCCAGGTAGTGTGTGGCACTACTCGAGGGTGCATGGATCCTGGATGTAGTTACCATTGGGGGCCCTTGCCTTGATTGTTATGGGGGTCCTTGAGTAGCTCACAACCGTCTTCAACATGGGCTGTTCAAGCTAGAGCTCCTTTGAAGGAGAACAGTCCTGCATTATCATAGAGATTCCTAATACTCTTTGCGACCACACATGCACCCTTAGACTTAGTATGCAAAACATCTGATGGAACTTTACCCATTCCTTCATCAACTAACTCCCCTAACTATTTCCAAGGCTCTAACATAGAAGCAGTGAATAAAGTCAACAACAGACTTGACCCTGTGGCTTTAATTTCCTTAGAGGCTGAAGAAAGCACACTAGATAATAAGGGTGACTAAAAGAAAAGAAGGCCCACAGTGGCAAGTCCTCAAAGCTGACACATAAATTCCATTCAGAAACGAGGTTTGATAAAACAATAGGCCTTCAAGGACATGATTGAGTCTGGATATGGAATGGAGAGCATTTGAAAGGGTGGGGGAGGAATCCATTGAAAGCAATATGCAGAGGGGAGGCTTCCCTTTAATGCCCAGAGAACTGCTTCTTTCACCATGAAAACATGCTGGACTGGATTGAGGATGAGTGTGTGCTGACCTTGGGGTAAATGCATGTCATTCCTGCAATTTTTATGCAGGATCAGAATGATCTCTGTGATTTGTGGCCAACACAGTCTATGTAGTGAATTCAGGCCAAGCAAAGACTTTGTAGTCAGACACTGTCTTAAGAGAGTGAAGAGGCAGAGAAGATGTCCATAAATGTGAAAAAGGGTAGCATGAGAGAGAGTGACAACAGGAGAGAGATGGCAAGGGAGGTGGGCAGAGAGAAGAGCCCTTCTCACAGTAGCCTTCTTCATCTCCAGTGAAATCCACCAAGAGTCTCCCTGAGGATTCTCAGAACAATCCTAAGAAGGAAGGCATGGTACAACCCTTCCTAACCATGTGATTGTGGCCAGAATGCTTCACATCCCAAGACTTAATTCAGGGTGGCTTATGTGACAGGAAGTGTAGGGAATCTGGGTTCCATAAACTGGGAGCTCTCAAGGCACATCATGTATTATAGTTTGTCTTAATTCTGTGTCAGAGAGATCCACAGGAAGCGTGTCTGAAATCAGGATGTGGGATCTGGGGAAAATATGGAGGTCCCAGTTCTACCACAGAGCCTCGGGGCATCTTTCACCAGGAAAGACTTTGCTTTAAAAGCAGAAACTACCTCTAGATCAGTTCACCTGAATTCACAGCAGACAGTATCCAAGCACAGTGAGAGTCAACGCTGTCTCTCCCACAGTCTGCTGAGAAGGACATGGCTCTGGATATCATGGGAGAAGTGTGAGCCACTATCACCAGCTCGTCATGATTAGATCTGTTAAAATCATCTCCAACAGTTATCCCAGAAATCATGGTCAAGTTTCAATTGATCCATATGTGCGCAGAAACCTGTTGCACAATTCAAAACTGAGGAACACATTTGAAAAATCCTCCATTGATGTCAGAGCCCACAAAAGGGGAGTAGAGTCAAGTGTCTGGCAGCTTCAAGTTAAGTGAGAGTCGTCAGCTTGGGTGGAAAACATGGAGCGTAGATGTACAGTGGTAAGAAACATGATGTGGGTTGTGAGGAGAAGGCCCAAGTAAGCTCCCTGCCTGGGAATCGAGCATGCCAGTAAGGTAGCTTTCAAAGGGCCCGGCCGGAATGGTACTGTGGAAGCCTGGCCTGTTTGGACACCCTTGGGAATAAAACATACACTGACTGTTTCTACTCAGGTTCACACCGGGCCAGGAGGCTGCCTAGAGGATGCCTAGGCTCCTCACCAACTTGGGGCACACAGTGAGTTTGCCTGCATTAGATGATGGTGGAGCCTCCCAGACCATTGAAGGTTTCTGGGCCCTTGGGTGTTTTCCTGACAGGCTTGGAACCATGATCACGATCTGCAGAATGGCTCAAGGAGAGAGCCTTTTCTCAAAGAAAGGAAGGGAAACCCAGAGATAAGCACCAACCATGCCAACTGACTGTCTGCATGGGCGCTCTCCCTCCACCCTTCCAGAGGCGAAAAAAAAACGCCAACATGCACCAACCAGCAGCCCTCATGGCAGCTAAGCGCTAATGTTTCCCAGAGAAACAAGATGGGCTGTGTAGCAGGTTACTGGGGATGCTTAAGGAATGTTTTTGTATGTTGTAGGCTGGGGGAAGGGGGGCTATGAATGTGTGTGTGTGTGTGTGTGTGTGTGTGTGTGGTATTCGTGAGGGTGCATAAGAGATCAGGGATCACTCTCTCAAGGTTCTAGGTCAAGGCGGCCAGCCAAGAAGTCCCTCCCAGTATGACCCTGGGACATCAGAGTGGTAATGAAACTGAATCTCCATGCTGGTGGAGTCAGAGAGCTCTGGGCACAGGGGAAGAAGAACAGAAGCAACAAGGGGCAGATGTGGGCAATCTACCCCATCTTTGGGAAAGCAGGGCCAGCACCAAGTGCTTTCTACCTGGCAGCAGGAGGCCCAGCAGTAGACCCAGTGCATTGGGTGGCCTGTCCTGTGTGCCTGGGATGCCTTCAGTTTCCCTGGCATGAGGCCCAATTCCCATGGGAGATGAAAATTAGGGAGAACGAAAGAAAACCCTGGTCTCCTTACCTGGCCACACAGATTGGTCTCTCAGGTACCACTCAATAGGAGTTCTGGAGGATGCTGCCCCACAAAGTCATCCAGTCATCCGTCCTCTTCAGAGGCTGAGGTAGGCAGGCCGCCCACTTCCACAATTTCGGCTGCAAGCATCCTAGCACCCTGAGCTGAGGTCAAGGACATATCGAAAGAAGGAATGAATATTCCAACACATCCTCTCATCCTGCCCCCTTGATTACCAGGCTTTGGACTCAGGAACCCCAATTCTAAGCCCCTACTAATGAAGCATCACCATCGCTAGGCCACCAGGGAACCAGGCATCCTCTATGAGCTAATTAGAGATCCCTCACCATCTCTCTGTCCTTCCTACCCCTCCATCCAATCCTCAGCCCACCCCAACCCTTCAATAACAACCAACCAGCACTAGGAGTGGTATGCGGGAAGTGCGGGAGTGGGGGGAGAGGGACACTTGGCTTTCCTTCCTTCCTCAAAGTCCCCAAGTCTCTCTCACATTTAGATCTTCTTTTCAGTGCCCTAGTACATACCCATCTACCTACCTGTGCCAGGGTTAGCCACACGTGCAGCTCACAGCCCTCTGAAGATATTCAAGTGGATGCATTACGACCGGCACCTAGACATACAGCAAAATGAGCAGGTCTCACTTGTCCCCGCAGGATGGCTGGAGCTCATCCCCTCCCCTGAGCATCTCTAGATTTTCTGTTATGAGGTCCTGTCTCACTGTCCAATCAAGATTCAAGTTCACACAGCAACTCTTCCTGTTCCTCCCCTATCGACACCTTCATACTTCCTTTTTCCTCCAACAATTTTCTTCAGTTCTTCTGCTTATCCAGAGCAACTCAAGTGACAATTTCTCATGTGGTAAGTTTACTATTTATTGGTATGCAAATTGTCGTATGTCATCAATTGGTGCAAATGAGGGAGAGATTTAACCATAACCACACATATAAATTTGTGTATATATATATACATACAAAGAGAGATAGAACACATTAATTACTCCATGTAGATTCATGTGAAATTATCTTGTAAGGACTTTTGTATATTGTACTATTTCATTCACGTTAAGGAATATAATCACACACCGACATCCATCTATGAGAGATAGGAGACAGATTGCCTTTGGTTTAACAATTGCGATTATAATTGAAAATCTGTATTAGGGTAAGAATTCCTATTATATACCTAGGATCCTGGAGGTGTGTAACTAGATAGACATTACCACCCCTGTGAGCCTGACAGCTTTTGTTCCACTCCTTGGAAAGCATGGAGTGAACCAGGGCCTGGAGTACATTTGTCATTCCTACATTTGTATAGGTAGAGACATATTAGAGCGTTCGCCTGTGAATGCAGTACATCAGCAGAGAGACCCCTCAACTCAGACAAGGTTAAAATTCTGTCTGTTGAGTAAGTTGCACACTGTGCTTTGTCAGTGGAGGAGCATGCATTTAATCCCAGCACTTGGAATTCAGAGGCAGGAGGATTTCTGATTTCAAAGCCAGACTGGTTTACAGAGTGAGTTACAGGACAGCCAGGGCTACACAGAGAATCCCAGTCTTGAAAAAACAAAAAAAAAAAGAAAACATGTACACTCTGCTTCTCAAAATGCACTACACAGAAATGCTTTGTGTAAACAAACACACACACATACACCAACATACACATACACAGAAGGTTAAAACATAAAATTAAGTATAAAAATAGTTCTACACTGCATGATTTGTTAGGATAGACCTGTAATCTCAGCATCCTGCAAGTGAAGGATTGAGGGCATTGGGTGTAAAACACTTATTTTGGGAAAAATCAACAACAACAACAACAACAAGAACAATAACAAAACCAAAAATGAAGCAGGGTCCTAAAGCCTCACAGAAATTAAATCAGCTAGCAATTTCTACACATAGGAATGTCTATGCTGATTTCATAGGTCCATGCCTGGTTCACTAAATAAACCTTCATATATTGTGTCGTTATGAAAAATGGTAAATGGAGAGGGAACACGCTTTCTTTTGTTTGGGGTATTAGGTCATTCCTTTTACATTCTAGACACTAGAGTGAGCTTAACTTTTCCTACATATAATTTAAAAGTTAGCAAAAAAAATGTACTGTATTTGAACATAATATTCATTGTGGGGAATAGGAACTATGATATCTACCACTTCAGAACTTCAGTATGAATAACAAGAAGTACAAGGATACAGAAACACCCAAATGAAGACGTTTCTGAAAATAAATAGCCTCTGACCTAATTTAAAATAGGACTTGCTTGATTTCGGCACCTTTTGTATTACTATAGACCTTTTTATATCAAATTATTTCTTTTAAAAAGACCTAAGTTTAATTATTCCTTTACTATTCCAGGGAATATATGATTCTGTGGCAGAGTAAATTTCTTGCTGTTGTGAGTCTTTGGTATCTATAATCAGTGCTGTAATAATAATCATAACCATAATTTCACATCTCCGCTGGTTCAGAAGTCTAGAGTCTAGAGCACTGAAAATGCACATGGGCCGCAGGCAGTGGGGTCCATGCCTTTAGTTCCAACACTTGGGAGGTAGAGTGCAGTGGAATCTCCTCTGTGAGTCTGAGGCCAGCTTGCTCTACAGAGTGTGTTCCCGGACAGCCAGAGCTATGCACAGAGAACATGCCCCGAAAAACAAAACAGAACAAGAAAATGAAGAACAGAAAGAATGGCCCTGAGGTTTTTGTGAGAACTTCCCAATGCACACTCACAAATGCAGGGGTTTTGCTGCTTTTGTGTGTTGGTCAGCCTGTCGGTTTGAAACATCTGTAATAGTAAAAGTTCTTACTGGTTGAGTTTGGGGAGCCGAAGCAGCCATCCACAGGGCAGGACATGCTTTCTCCATGATATAGTTCAAACCACCCAACATGTGCACCTCCCTATAATCTCTCTGCTTTCGCAGCGTTCTGTCCCAGAAAAGTGCTTCCGAGTCCCCCAGGATGATCTTCCACCAAGGCTTTCCAGATGCTGCCCAGAGCACAAAACTCAGTTTCCCTAAACTCAAGAACAAAGCCAGCCCACGTGGTGCTCCCTCCTCTGCCCAGAGGGGTCCCAGGGTGCTTCAAAGCCCAAGACTTTGGGTTACACCCTCAGAGCAGGGAGCAGATGAACAAAGACTGCTCTAGTCACCAACTCCTTCTGCATCTGAGAAAGAGTCAGAGTGTGGGGATAAACTTACTTAGTCGAGGCCAGGCTGTCCTGTGATCGAATCTCAGACATTTGGACGACTGCAATGTCCAGCAGCATTGGCTCAGTGCCATCTCTGTGACTCTTTTTTTCTATATTTTTTTTGTTGTTTTTGTATTTTTGACACAGTGTTTCTCTGTGTAACCCTGGCTGAGCTGGAACTCACTCAGTAGACAAATCTGATCTCGATCTCAGAAATCTTTCTTCTGCATCACAAATGCTGATATTAAGGGCATGGTTCACCACTGTCATGCACTGACTCTCTGAAGGCACCAAGCTTCTGGACTGAGTCTGTGAAGGAACTAAACTACGGAGCTAACTTTCTTAAGGTACCAAGATTCTGGCCTGACTCTCTTAAGTTATCAAACTGCTGAGCTGAACATCTTAAGGCACCAAGCTGCTGAGCTGTCTCTCTAAAGATACCAAGATGGTGACATTAATTTTTTTTTTATTTTTATTTTTTTGGTTTTTGAGACTGATTTTCTTTGTGTAGCTCTGGCTGTCCTGAAACACACTCTGTAGTCCAGTATGGCCTCCAACTCACAAATCTGCCTGCCTGTGCCTCGCAAGTGCTGGGATTAAAGGCAAGCTTCACAACTACCTGACATTCACTCTATCAATTCAACAATTGCTGAGCTGCATCTCTTAATGTACCAAACTACTGAACTGATTCTCTCAAGGTACCAACCGGCTGTGCTGACTTTCCTAAGGTAAAAAGCTGCTGGCCTGACACTCTTAAACTTACAAGATGCTGAGCTTACTCTCTTAAGTTACCATGCTCCTGGCCTGACTCTCATAAGTTACCAAGATGATGAGCTGGCTCTCTCTTTCATTTTTCTATTTTTTTTTTTTACTTTTTTGATTAGAGACAGAGTTTCTCTGTGTAGCTCTGCTTGATCTGTGGTAGACCTGCTTTCCTGCCACTCTGTAGACAAGGCTGATCTCAAACTCAGAAAACTGCCTGCCTCTGCCTCCCAAGTGCCGGTATTAAAGGCATGTGCCACCACAGCCTGACACTGACATTCTGAAGGTACCAACCTGCTGGCCTGACTCTATTAAGGTACCAACCTACAGTGTCGTCACTCTTAAGATTCCAAAATAAGCTGACTCTGTTAAGGAATCAAGATGATAGCCTGTATTTCATTAGGTAACAAACTCCTGCAATGACTATCTGAAGGTAGCAAGCTACTGGCCAGACTCTCCTAACTTACCAAGCTGCTTGGCTGAATCTCTTAATGTACCAAACTGCTGAGTTGCCTCTCTAAAAGTACCAAGAAGATAAGTTGATTATCTCTTTCATTTATTTTTAATTTTTTAATTTTTGCTTTTTGAGATAGGGTTTCTCTGTGTAGCCGTGGCAGTCATGGAACTCACTCTGTACACTAAGCTGGCCTCAAACTTAGAAATCTGTCTACCTCTTCCTACAAAGTGTTGAGAATAAAGGCATGTGCCACCACTGGCTGGTGGTGACTCCCTTAAGGTAGCAAGATGCTGTCCTGTCTTTCTTAAGGTACCCAGCTGCTCTCCTGAGCTACTTAGCTGACTCTCTAAAAGTAACAAGCTCCTTGCCTGAATCTCTAAAAGTACCAACATGCTGATCTGTTTCTCTCTTTTTTATTTATTTTTAAAGTTTTTGTATTTACATTCCAAATCATTCCCCTTTGCCGTTTCCTCCCTCCCTGAAAATCCCATAAGCCCCCTTCCCTCCCTCATTTCGCCATTCAGCGCCATCTCGCTTCTCTATCCTGTCATTCCACTACATCCAGTCTTTCCAGGACCAGGGGTCTCTCTTTCCATCTTCTTGGAAATCTATTGATATGCGAATTGTGTCTAGGGTATTCCGAGATTCTGGGTTAATATCCCCTTATCAGTGACTGCATAACATGTGTGTTCATTTGTGATTGGTTTACCTCACTAAGGATGATATTTTCAACTTCTGACCATTTGCCTAGGAATTTCGTGAATTTATTATTTTTAATTGCAGAGTAGTATTTCATTGTGCAAATATACCACATCTTCTGAATCCATTCCTCCGTTGAGGGACATCAGGAGACACCGATTGCAAAAGTGGACATAGACTTTAAGAAATTTACTTGGGGTTATGCAGACCATCAGGGAAGGACACTGGAGTTATAACCAAGGCTATCTGGTTCTCAGCTCAGGCTCTTCACTGGGATCCTCCTGTGAAGAGAATGGCAAAGCCAAGACTTTACCTTGACATTCTGCCTTAAGAATCCTACAGAGAGAAGCCCCATAGTTCTTCCAGTCCTCCCCATGTGCTCCCCAAATCAGAAGCACTGTTTGTAGAAGGATACGCACTGAACTGTATCATCCCAGGGGAGGATTATTTGGAGGGGGCATTTGCTTTGGAGACTAATTCATGGCACCTGTGGTGTCCCCTATTCACAGGTGAACCAAACACAAAAGTTGTAAAGGGCACCGTAAGGAGTTGCGGGAATGACTATGGCTGGATCAAAAACTGTGTCTTCTTCAGCACGGATGTTGTAATTGGTGCTGTGCCCCTGCATGCTGGAGACAAAGTCTTTGCATTTGTGGATGCAGACCCACTCTTCCATGAATTAAAAGCAACAGAAGTCAGCTTTGGGAAGACTTCATTTTCCCAAAGGGTTTTTGGGTGGTCTTCTGAATTCCTGCCATAGAGAAGCCTGTGATGCAATGGGTCATAGGCCTGGGGACTACTGGGAGTTATATACATACATACATACATATATACATACATACATACACACACACACATATATATGTATATAGCGAGAGAGAGAGAGTGAGAGAGAGAGAGAGAGAGAGAGAGAGAGATTGAGAGAGAGAGAGAGAGAGAGAGAGAGAGAGAGAGAGAGAGAGAGAGAGAGAGAGAGAGAGAGAGAGAGACATCATTTTCTTTCAGTTGGGAAAGTCTTCTCATATGATTCTGTTGAGAATATTTTCTGGGCCTTGGAGCTGGGTTTCTTCACCTTCTATTCCTATCATTCTTAGGTTAGATCTTTATATCATATTCCAAATTTCCTGGAAGTTATGTGTCAGAAATTTTTTTTTAGATTTAACCTGTTCCTTGACTATTAGATCAATTTCTTCTATTGTATCTCCTATGCCTGATATTCTCTCTTCAATCTCCTGAGCTCTATTGGTGATGCTTGCATCTGTTTTTCCAGTTCTCGTCCCCAGGTTTTCCATCTCCAGAATTCCCTCCACGTATGTTTTCTTTATTGCTTCTATATCCAATTTCAGGTCTTGCACAGCTTTATTCATTCGTTCACCAGTTTAATTATATTTTCCTGTATATCTTTAAGGGATTAATTTGTTTCCTCGTTAAAGACCTATAAATTTTTTTATTGTATTTTCCTCTATTTCTTTAAGGGATTTATTACTTTCCTCTTTAAAGGCCTCTGTCATCATTATAAGATCATATTTAAGGTAACTTTCTTGTCCTTCAGTTGTGTTGGAATATCCAGGGCTTGCTGTAGAAGGATACCTGTGCTTTGGAGGTGACATATTGCCCTGACTTTTGTTGATTGTGTTCACTAGAGAACCTTTAGCCATATGGATTTCTTTGGTTCCTGAATATTCCTGTTGTAGTAGGTATCAGAGGATGGATATCCTTGGGTTGTATGGTTCTGCATCTGTATAGTTCAAGAGTCGAAGGTTTGAAGAAGGTAGGAGGAGAGGTGGCAGTAGAATGGAGGTCCGCCAGGTATATCAGGCTCCTCAGGACAATTCTGCTTGCTCCAGGGGACACAGAAAACAGAGAACATGTGTAGAGGGATGAAATCTTTCAGATTCTGGGGTTTTAAAATTAACAAAACTATAGTCCTGTTCCTCCCAAACAAAATACCCAGAAATAGTATACTAAGACTTTCAAAGTTTTGTAGTTTGGTGGAAATTATCTTTCAATGTTTTCTTAAAGAAAACTAGCACAAAAAAGTAGAATGGGGAAAGCCAACCAGTGGCATTCTGACACAAGAACATTGATACAGAAGAAAGGGGAATGGGGTGAATATGAAGAAAATCAACTGTACATGCATATAAAATGTCATCATGTGACCCACTGTTAAACTGGAGTCAGTGGCTCATATCTATGATACAAGTACTCAAGAAGCTAATATAGGAGGATCACCACAAGTTTGAGGTCAGCTTGAAGTACACTGTGAACTTTAGGTCACTTTTGCTTCAGAGTGAAAACTTTCATTCAGAAAAAGTGGAGGATGAGGAGGAAGGAATGAAGGAAGGAAGTAAGGAAGGAAGGAAGGAAATTCACTGTTTTGATTTGTACAACTAATATAACACTAGTAAAAATTACGAACAAATGAAAATAGATTTGACCACCAAGATGGAATATAATTTTGTAAAGTGGAAAAATGATGTGTTTACAGGAAGAGAATTGAAATTGGTTTATAATACAAGACAGAGAAAAGAAAAAAGGAAAACAACATCAAACACCATATTCTGGAAGCTCTAGGAGCATGGATATCAAAGTCATAACGTCATGCAAAGTAGAAAATGGCTCTTCCACCATTTACCGCATCAATCTTGAAATTCTATAACTACTTCTTGTCCATCAAAAGTGTTACTCACTCCTCTCCATGTTTACTATCCAAAGAGATGTAAACAGATTTACAAAATTGTGGCAAGCCAACAGGACAGAGATAAAAGTAAGAGAGGAGAAATCTCTAGCCCATGAAGATGACATCTAAATGTCAAGGGTACTGTGTGGTTTTAGCAACAAAGGAAATATAGGTATATATATATATATGTATATATATATATATACATATATATATGTATATGTGTGTGTGTGTGTCTGTGTGTGTGTGTGTTCTGACATAAAGATGCTAGATATGTCCAGTCTTTTTTTGTTTTTTTTTAATTTATTTTAAGTATTGCATATTAGCTCCAAGGCCTTAACACATGCACTCTAACACTGAACTGTATTCTTGATTCCATTTTTGCTTTTTCTTTAGAAACAGAGTCTGATTAAGTTGCTCAGTCAAGATTTGAATTTGTGATTCTCTTTCTAACTCTCCTGAGTTGATGGATTTATAGACAGGACCATGCCACTAAGCATTGTGTTCCTGAAAGCTTGATACTTTGGGCTGGTTGTGGTGGCTCATGCCTGTAAAATTAAGAAATTAAAAGGTAGTTATTGCAGAAAGAATAGACACGAGAGGATGAATTCCAAGTACACTATGAAGGAGGCAGACTAACAGCAGATACAAAAAGTCTAGTGTTCTTACAGAGAGCTGGTCCTTGGGCAGGTGGAGCTTATATGATAAGTTCCGGTCTAACATTCCCACCTTTAGTTGTTAAATTAAATCCTTGACTCTGTGATGGGGACCTGTTTATATTTGGATCCAAACCCCATCAGATTAATGGTACTAGATAGGAATTTTCATTTAGTTGTTGTATTAATAATGCAAGAAGCAGGAGTAATTAGCACAAGCAGAAGGAACAAAGGCACTGTGATGTCTGACAACAGAGTTACTATCTAGAAGAAATCTGGAAATTGACAGGGCACCAGTCATTTATTTGATCTCAGGTTCCAGTTTTGTAATAATTTTAGTACTGCCAGATTATAATCCCGATCCCAAATGATTTGTATAGAAATAACAATTTTCTCTTAAAGCCATATAAAACCTCTTTGTTCTGCATATGTCCTATCATACTGTAGAGCTAATTGCGTTAATTCACCAGTTAATAAATCTGATCCCACTTTCCTGGTATGCCAGTTGGCATCATATTTAGCAGTTTTGTCCCCTCTGTCAGGGAATTTCCTTTTGACTTAGCCCTTTATGCTGTCAGTGGGGCAAGAAACAAAATTCTATCTTCTGTATCCACTTAAAACAGAAAATAGGGCATCATTGTCGGGGCCTAGGAAGTCTGAAAGGTTAGTCAAAGGCTGGGTAAAAGGCAATTATCAGAAACATGTGGTTAGCTGGGCCAGCTTAAGACAGAAAGTAATCACATAAGCTGAACAGGTTTACATCAGCTTTCAGCAAAGTCTAGAGCTCAGTAGTTGGCAGTCCACAAGTGATCCCCGCCACATGAAAATCTGCTGCCACAAGTGTAGACTATGAAAAAAGTTAAAGAAGGAGGTATATTCTTTTGATTTAGGATGAAATGTTCTATAGATATCTGTTAAATCCATTTGGTCCATAACTTCTGTTAGTTTTATTTTGTCTCTGTTTTGTTTCTGTTTCCAAGATCTGTCCGTTGATGAGAGCAAGGTGTTGGAGCCTCCCACTATGATTGTGTGAGGTGCAATGTGTGCTTTGAAAATTGTTTTCAATAACTTTACTCTGAGGTAGTGTTTGTTTTTGACACTGAGGTGCATTTCCTGTATGCAGCAAAATGCTGGCTCCTGTTTACATGTCCAATCTGTTAGTCTTTATCTTTTTTATCGGGAAATTGGGTCCATTGATGTTATGAGATATTAAGCAATAGTGATTGTTTCTTCCTGATATTTTGGCTTATTTTGGGTTTGTTGAAAGAAGATTCCTGATTTTTCTATGGTGTAGTTTCCCTCCTTGTGTTGGAGTTTTCCATTCTTTATCCTTTGTAGGGCTGCATTTCTGGAAAGATACTGTGTAAAGTTGGTTTTATCATGGAACACCTTGGGTTTTCCATCTATGGTAATTGAGAGCTTTTCTGGGTATAGTAGCCTGGGATGGCATTTGTATTCTCTTAGGATCTGTATGAGATCTGCCCAGGATCTTCTAGCTTTCATCGTCTCTTGTAAGAAGTTGGGTGTAATTCTGATAGGTCTGCCTTTATATGTTACTTGACCTTTTTCCTTTACTGCTTTTAATAGTTTTTCTTTTGCTCATTTGGTGTTTTTATTGTTTTGTGATAGGAAGAATTTCTTTTCTGGTCCAGTCTCTTTGGAATTCTGTAGGCTTCTTGTATGTACATGGGCATCTCTTTTTTTAGGTTAGGGAAGTTTTCTTCTATAATTTGGTTGAAGATATTTACTGGCCTTTTAAGTTGGGAATCTTCACTCTCTTCTATACCTATTATCCTTAGCTTTGGTCTTTTCATTGTGTCCTGGATTTCCTGGATGTTTTGGCTCAGGAGTTTTTTGCATTTTGCATTTTCTTTGACTGTTGTGTCAATGTTTTCTATGGCATCTTCTATACCTGAGATTCTCTCTTCTATCTCTTGTATTCTGTTGATGATGTATGTGTCTATGACTCGTGATCTCTTTCCTAGGTTTTCTATCTCCTGGTTTGTCTCCCTTTGTGATTTCTTTATTGCTTCTATTTCCATTTTTAGATCTTAAATGGTTTTATTCAATTCCTTAATCTGTTTGGTTGTATTTTCCTATAATTCTTTAAGGGATTTTTGTGTTTCCTCTTTGAGGGCTTCTACCTTTTTACCTGTTTTCTCATGTATTTCTATAAGGGAATTATTTATGTCCTTCCTATCGTCCTCTATCATCATCATGAGATGTAATTTTAAATCAGTCTTGTTTTTCTTTTGTGTTGAGGTCTCCAGTGTTCACTATGGTGGGAGAACTGGGTTCAGATGATGCCAAGTAGCCTTGGTAGCTCTTGCTTATGTTCTTGCCCTTGCTTTTCCCCATATGGATAGCTCTGGTGTTAGCTGTTCTTGTTGTCTCTGACTGTGGCTTGTCCATCCTGCAAGCCTGTGTTTCAGTACTTCTGTGAGACAAATTTGGGTATGGAGAGAAGGAGTGCAGACAAGCCTGTGAGCACAGGCAAAGCTGCCACTGCTGCTCAGAGGGACACACCCATAAAACACAGGACATAGGAACGTAGGAGCAGCCTGGGACAGGAGCCTTCCAAGCAGGAAGGACCGGAGGATAGGAGTTCTCACCTGGAAGCAGGAATATCCTGAAGGAGCATAATAAATATACAGAATCTAATTTTTGGAGTCAAAGCCGACAGAAAATTTTTCGAGGCTTAAAGTTTCTTTTCTCTCTCAGTCTCTGCTCTTTCTCACTCGTTTGCTCACAGCTTGAGAATTCACACACTCTGCATTCTCCTGCGCAATCTGCTTTTCTTGAATTCCCACACTCAAACACACCTCGGTGTGTTCCCCTTTCACTCTGCACACTCTTCACACACATCTCACACAAATCTCACATATACACCATATGCACTCTCCTTTCACTCACAAACACATTCTCCATCCGCACCTCACCTTCTCTCTTGACTCACTCTTCACATTCTCTCTCCACTCTTCACAAATTTTTCTCATTCTTCTCTCTCTCTCTCTCTCTCTCTCTCTCTCTCTCTCTCACACACACACACACACACACACACACACACTCTCTCTCTCTCTTCCCCCCTCATTTGCTCTCCATATTCACCTCACATACTCCTCACTCGCCCTCTCTCTCACTCTCTTGCCTCTTTCTTGACCCAGTCTTTTATTGATACTCCAAAAGCAGAATAAAAGACATTTTATAATCATTGCCAAATCAAATACAAAAGATTAACCACAACCTACAAAGAATCAAGAATTACAATTGTTCCCCAAATTTCCAAGCTTCCCTATTCCCAGGCCTATTTCCAAAGTAATAATAATTGCAAACTCATCATTATTATCATCTAAACTTTACCTTTTATCTTATTATACCTCAGAGCTCAGAGCTCTGAGGCCAGATACTTTGATTTACTTGTGAAGCTCTAATGATAAATGGCATGGGAAAAGCTGTCAGTCAGTGGCCAGAAGGAGTCAAGTTAACCCTTAACTCAGCATTTCTGCTAGTTTTCTGCTTTTACACATTGCACACAATGACTCTTCTAGGAGTCCCTGTGTTTTGACTTAGTTTTACTAATATAAGATTTAACATATTCTATACTTGCTTATCCAGGAACCACTCTCAAATGTGCAAAACTTATTTCATAACTTTAATAGTTTTTTCTTTCTCAGGATACCGGTGTTGGCTCTATTTCATTTTCTAATAATTTCTTCAAACTTTCTTTGCAAGTCAAGCATGGAACTACCATTGTGTAGTGATGACGTTGTTTCCAAGATGAAAACACACAGCATGCGTCTGGGCCTTTAGGGCATTTCCAATGCTGCAACCCTTCAACAGTTTCCCATGTTGTGTCCATCCTCCAACCACAAAACCTTTCTGGTTGCTATTTCACAACTGCAATTTTGCCATTGTTATGTACTGTAATGCAAACATTCAGGCTAACCTAGGCTACCACTATGAAAATGTTCTTTGATATTTGGTGCTCATAGGTGTAGATCTAACTTTTAAACTTGTATTTATTTCTAAAGACCACACATTAATGAAGACATTATAATAAATTATCTTATAAATTTAAAATATCTGTACAACATAAACTTAAATATCTTAAAAGCTGGTCCTTACAAATATCCAGGTTTTAAAATTTTTCTTTAGAACTCCAAAATTTCCTCTTTAAAAAGTTTAACTTATATCAACTGAGGACTCTAGTAATGTTAGAATGAAGTACCTTTGTTATTTCAAGAGTGAAGACAGAGGATACAACCATAATCTGTATAAGGCAAAATCAATCTCCAAAAGTGAAAACACATATTGTCTCAAAAATCAATACCATCTAAGTGATACTTAGGTTACAAAGTTTGACTACCAGCAAAGTGTGCTCTCCTATATGAATGCAAGGAGGTTCCATTTTAATATCTCATTAAACATGCATTGCCTTTAAATCCTATCTCTTATAAACCTCGTGTTTTAAGACAGGAAGTAATTAACATAAAAAATCCTATCAAAATTCAAATGTATCTTTAGACACCTGTTGTCTCCCTGGTTGGCCCATACTATACCCACAGGCTTGAAGTTAACCAAGATAGTAGTGAAGCCATAGGACATTCATCCCCTGCAACAAAGACAGTTGCCAGCCACATGGCAGTCCAAAGATGGTGGTGAAGACATATGGCATCTGCCCTTTCCAACCCTAGCCAAGATGGCAATGAGCCATACTGAAGGCGTCCGCGCCGCCATGGTACCAAGTATTGTGCGTATCCCTGGGGGATTAACAGAAAATCAAATGGCTGAGAAGCACCTAAAGAGATGTTCTTTATTTATTAGGGAAATGCAAATCAAAGCAACCCTGAGATTCCACCTCACACCAGTCAGAATTCTCTATACTGGGCCCTGCTAAGACCTGCCTGGGCTCTCTCCTCCTGTATATAGCCAGATTGCAGATCTATTATTGATTGTTTTAAGAATTTAAAACCATATCTACACTGAGAATTTAATTGTGTACTAATTCAAACATTTTAGTTTAAGGACTTTTTTAAGGGATAAATGTATTCACATAAATTTCCTTATAATTCACTCAAAAAATTTCATGTTGCTAAAAAAAATCCCTGCAAGGCAAGAAGGCCTTTTCAAAAATGAAAGTACCACGGCTCAAGAATTTGCCATTGTCACACTGCTGGGGCTAAACTGAAACACCTATCTTTTATATTTTCATTGTATGAAGATTTCTTTGGGTATCAGGGATGGAGTATCTGCATTTTGGATCAGCAAGAGATACAAACAATTTTGTATAACTGATACAAGCTCATTTCCTTGCTTGATCATCCTATACATTTAAGAATCCTATCTTTTAAAAAACAGTTATCCAAATACATAACAACATGGATAGAAGAGATGCAGCCCAGAGGAAGAAAACATCGTAGTCTGTGCTGCTGCTTGTTGAGGGGACAGTTGGTGTAAGTTTTCAGAAAAGCTTTCCTCTCTTGAGATGGTTAGCATTTGCCCACAATTGAGGAAAATCAGGACCAGTAGAAATACAGTATTTGCATAGCAGCTCAATTTCCTACTTACTTCAAATATTCTCTGAAGCACAAAACATTCTTGTATACTTGAAAAGCTAGTATATTAGAAACTATAAAGAAAGTGAATTTAAAATTGACAATGTTATTGGTGCTAAAAAGTGCATTTTGAAAGATTTTCATATATACCTCAGTATAATGGACCGGCCAATCCGTGCATACTATGGGTTCCACCACAGCCTCTGTGCGCACAGCCTTTAATGGTTTGGTTGGACATGATGGGACAGCCTCAGGTGCCTTTTGATGTCTTTGTTTTTGGATCTTAGTGTCTTTCTTGTTTTCAGTATCTTCTATTATTACACAGCAATCATCACCTGAAGAAGCATCATGGCGTTCAGAATCCTCATCAATTACACATTCTTTAGGACTGGAGATCTTTGCGTCTTCTAAGGATTTCTTCCCATCATCTTCAGCGCAGATTCCTTGTTCTGGAGAGGCCTGTTAGTCTTGACTGTCATTTGGGAGGAATTCTGGACCTACTTCAAATTCCATGTCCTGGGGTTCTTGAAAGTATTTTGGATTTATTGCACATCCCTGTCCAGATGAAGGGGCTAAGGAAGGAAGCACAGAGCCGATTGTGACAAAAGAGTAAAATGTGTCCCCCAAAAAGCAAGTGAATAATAGGAATTCAATAGGAAGAAGAAGAATCTGCACATTTCTAGTCAGGATTTCTGGAACGTATAAGACTAGTGATTGATTGAATCTGTGAGGAGATATTTACTTTTATTGCTCTGAAATCATCATCTCTAAACATTTACAGAAAACAAGCAAAATTTGGATTTAACACCTGTGATTTCACACCATTATAAACTGAGCACTATCTTTATATTAAATCTTGCCACCAACTTGAACATCATCCCATTTCTTTAGACCACATCTAAATAACAAATTGTTCCTACTTCATACTGGTGTTGGTCGTGTAAGAGCTGTAGATGAAGCACTTGTTCTTGTACTCACGCCGGCGCTTCTGTTCCTGGTTGCACTTCTTCTGTGTGTGCTTATGCTTGAGCGAGAGGATGTCCTGACCTGAGCTAATTCAAATGGCATTTGCCGAGTGGCTGGTTGAACATCTACAATGTCAACCTAAATTTCCAACAGAAGATAACATATTTCACTAACAAGACGGGATAAGACAGACATCATAGGAAAAACAGGCAGATCGCCCAACCATAGACATATTTTACAATATATATATATACATATATATATATATGTATGTATATATATTATATTCTAAGTTTTTTTATTTACATTCCAAATGATTTCCCCTTTCCTGTCTCCTCCCTCCCCGAAAGTCCCATAAGCCACCTTCCCTCACTCTGTTTTGTACAATATATTTTTACAATATATTTTACTAATATATTAATAATATATTTTTACAATATATTTTAATAATTGAAAAACAAACACAAAATCTTTACACACACACACACACACACACACACACACACACCTCTACATGTCCTTTAAAATATTGTCAGGGATTCTAAGACTCAAAGAGGCAGTGGCCACTGATGGGTTTTCTCAGAGTTCCTGCAACATGCAAATTAGGATTCAAACACAAAAAAGCCAAGTATGTGCTACTTAATGTTTTAGGCAAATTAAATGGGAAATACCACTAAGTATTTTGGCTGTAGGAAAAAGGAGATGTGTAGGCCAGTAGAATTTCTAGAATTAAGGTTATAGAAGAAGTTAGGAGAAATAAAGAATAAAAGAATCCAACGATGTAAGTTTTTTATAAGGTTGCTTATAATTTAGTCAAATGTTACTTTAAACCACTTATAGATGTTCAACTTAAAATCAGACCAAGCACAGGGACTATTCTAAGAATGACAATTACTTACAGTAAGAAAAAAATTGTCAAAAACTGCCATGCTCATGAGACATTGAAATGAAAGTCTTTCTATATGGACAATGCACATTGACTAAATAATATTACAAAAATAAAGGCCCATGGTTCTAATCAGTGACTGTCCATGTACATACTTCTGTGCCTATCACAGGACACTCCACATTCACAACTTCAGCATGAGCATGTCTTTCCATTTTACTCCTTCAGCGCCGTTTTGAAAGCCTTAATAAAGCCAGAAAGAAATCATTATTAACATGTGTTTTGTGTATTGGTAAGGAAGCTTCCTCTCTGCTGAATAGCTTTCATCGTACTGGAAGGGGATTGAGGAAAGAAAGTCATCAACAGGCTTACCAGCTGTGAACACTGTGATCCACAATAATGCCTGGAATGGCAAGATATGCCCATGTTTGCAATCAAGGCATTAATGTTATGGGGGCAACTAACCAATTTCTGAATGAATTGATGGCCACATTACAGGAGGAGATACCTAGGAACTGATCCAGGAAGGGTTCTGCAGAGAAGTTGGATGAATATGATCTAAATACATTGTGTGAAATTCTTAAAGAAATAATAAAAATATATTAAAAATGTAATTTGTATAACGATGTGTATGTATGGAAATGCCATAGTTAAACCCACTACTTTTTATGCCTAACTTTAAAATGTCCTGTGTAGGTTTAGAGATGTGATTCTGTGGAAAATATTTGGCCAACATATTTAAATTCCTGGCTTTAACTCTTAATCTTGTCTTGCAAAAGACAAGAATACAAAAAACCAAGTTTTTTATTTCAGAGGTCAAGCAACAAAAACAACAACAACAACAAAAAAAAAAACGACTATCAGTACAAAATATGAGAGGCTGAAGTATAGTAATAAGTGTTACTTTAAAAAAGTAAACAAACAAGATAATCTAACATAAAATGTGTAAATGACATCTGTGAGATTCTGGTTGCATAAAGAGTAGATGAAACAGAAGAATCCAATTAATGAGTTATTGTAGCCATTTGTATATATTATTTAGCATGAAATGTATAATATTTACTCTTACTGGTTTTATTTTCAGTGTGAAATAATTTAAACATAAACATATTATTTTTAATTGTTAATACTTAATAATTCTAAGATAGCATATTTACACATATATATGTACATATACACAACACACACATGGGTTTCCTTTTGGAGGCAGGATCTCATGTATCCCAAGCAAGCCTTACATTCATTATGTTGTCAGGGAATACTTTAGAATTTTTGATATTGGGGCTGGAGGAGTGACTCACAACAATGACTACTCTTTCAGATGCACGAGGTTCAATTCCCAGCCCCCACATGGAAGCTTACACCTGTCTGTAAATCCAGTTCCAGAGTGTCTCACACAACTTTTCAGCCTCCATTTGCACTGCAACTATGTGGTGCACAGACATACATACAAGAAAATTACACAGACACATAATTGTTTTTGAATCAGTCTACATGATCTGCCTGCAGAGTGATCTGCACCGAGAGGGTGCACAGTGCACGCGGCCATGTTTGCTCCAGCAACAGGGCAATTGGAACCTCCAGGTGCAGGGATAATCAAGCATAATATCGATTGGGACTCAGCCAGATTGTGTGCTCTCTGCTTCCAAGAGCTGGACAGGTCTGTGGTCAACTACACACCAGCTCTGCTATGGGACTTCTGCCCTGCAGGGGGACCAGCACTGAGATAGAGTGCACTCACACAAGGCAGGAAGGCACCAGCCTCCCTTTGCAAACTCTGCTTCAGGGATTGACTACTCTGAGCCTTCGGATGTGGAGGGATACCCAATATAACATCACTCGGGGCGAAGCACATCAGGGCTCCAAAGTCACTCAGGAGCAGGGCAGCCCCCCAGCAATCGGTGCCAGAGGAATCCCGGTAATTCAGGGAGGGCAGAAATAGCCTTGCAGGCTCACAGGAGGTCCAACCAACAGCCAGTGACAGCAGGACCAACTAACACCAGAGGTAACCAGATGGCAAAAGGCAAACTTAGGAAAGTTACTAACAGAAATCAAGGCAATATGGCACCCTCCAAACTCAACTCTCCAACAGCAGCAAGTCCTGGATACCCCATCACACCCGAAAAGCAAGATCTGCATTTAAAATCACTTCTCATGATGCTATTAGAGGATTTCAAGAAGGAAACAAAGAAATCTCATAAGGAATTACAGGAGAACATGAATCAACATGTAGAAGCCCTTACAAAGGAAACACAAAAATCGCTTAGAGAAATGCAGGAGAATATGGGTCAACTGATGGAGGCCCATAAGGACGCAACACAAAAATCACTTAAAGAAATGAATCAACTAGTAGATGCCCTAATAAAGGAGACACAAGAATGGCTTAAAGAAACGCAGGAGAATATGGATCAACAGATGGAAGCCCATGAGGAGGAAACACAACAATCGCTTAGAGAAATGCAGGAGAATCTGAGTCAACAGGCAGAAATCCTGAAAGAGGAAACGCAGAAAATATCTTAAAGAAATACAGGAAAATACAAACAAACAAGTGAAGGATCTCAGCAAATCCATACAGGATCTAAAAAAGGAAGTATAAACAACTAAGAAATCACAAAGGGAGACAACATTGGAGATAGAAAACCTTGGGAAGAAATCAGGAGTCATAGATGCAAACATCGACAATAGAATACAAGACATGGATGATAGAATCTCAGATGCTGAAGATACCATAGAAAGCATCGATTCAACAGTCAAAGAAAATGCAAAATGCAAAAAAAGTGTAACCCAAAACATCCAGCAAATCCAGGACCCAATGGGAAGACCAAACCTAAGGATTATAAGTATACATGAGAGTGAAGATTTGCAACTTAAAGGGCCAGTAAATATCTTCAACAAAATTATGGAGGAAAACTTCCCTAACCTAAAGAGAGAGATGCTGACGAGTGTACAAGATGCCTATAGAACTCCAAACAGACTGGACCAGAACAGAAATACCTCCTGTCACGTAATAATCAAAACACCAATTGTACTAAACAAAGAAAGAATATTAAAAGCAGTAGGAGAAAAAGGCCCAGTAACATATAAAGGAAGACCTACCCGAATCACATCAGACTTCTCACCAGAGACTATGAAAACCAGAAGATTCTGGGCAGATCTCATGCAGACTCTAAGAGAACACAAATGCCCGCCTAGACTACTATACCCAGCAAAAATCTCAATCAGCATATATACAGAGGCCAATACATTCCATGATAAAACCAAATTTACAAAATATCTTTCCACAAAACCAGCCCTGCTAAGGATAATAAGTGGAAACCGCCAATACAAGAAGAGAAACAATACAATGATGTACCTGGAAAAAAAGAGTTATCAACATTCTTTCATCAAACCCAAAAGTAGAGAACCACTCAAACATAAAGATAGCGACAAGAATAGCAGGTGCCAATAATCACTATTCCTTAATCTCTCTTAATATCAATGTTCTCAATTCCCCAATAAAAAAGACAGAGACTAACAGACTTGATATGTAAACAGCATCCAACGTTTTGCTGCGTGCAGGATAAACACCTAAGTGTCAAAGACAAACACTACCACAGAGTAAAATGCTGAAACCAATTTTACAAGCAAATGGTCCCAGGAAACGCGCAGGAGTAGCCATCCGGCTACTACCAATAAAATTGATTTTCAAATAAAAGGCATCAAAAAAGACACAGAAGGACACTGCATATTGGTCAAAGGAAAAATCCACCAAGAAGAACTCTCAATTCTGAATATCTATGCTCCAAATGCAAGGGCACCCTCATTCATAAAGGAAACTCTATTAAGCTCAAAGCACACATCACACCTCACACAATAATAGTAGGTTACCTCAAGACAAAACTCTCTGAAATGGATCATTCAGGGAGCAGAAACTGAACAGGGACACAGTGAAACTAATTGAAGCCTTGGACCAAATGGAAATAACATATATAGAACATTTCATCCTAAAGCAAGGCAATACACCATCAATCTGGTACAGTCACTCTGGAAAGCAGTCAAGTGGTTCCTCAGGAAAACTGGGCATGACACTCACACGAGGATCCTGATATACCACTCCTGGGCATATACCGAGAGACTTCCCCTGAATGCAATAAGGACACATGCTCCACTATGTTCATAGCAGCCTTATTTATAATAGTCAGAAGCCGGAGAGGACCCAGATGTCCCTCAACGGAGGAATAGATTCAGAAGATGTGGTATATTTAAACAATGGAATGCTACTCTGCAATTAAAAACAATGAATTCACGAAATTCTTAGGCAAATGGTCAGAACTGGAAAATATCATACATAGTGAGGTAACCCAATCACAAAAGAACACACATCGAATGCAGTAACTGATAAGGGGATATTAGCCCAGAATCTCGGAATACCCTAGACACAATTCGCATGTCAATAGATTTCCAAGAAGATGGAAGGAGAGACCCCTGGTCCTGCGATGACTGGATGTAGGGGAATGCCAGGACAGAGAAGCAAGAAGGGGTTGAATGGGGAAAAGAGGAAGGGAAGGGGGCTTATGGGACTTTCGGGGACGGAGGAAACGGGAGAGATGAAATGATTTTGAATGCAAATACAAAAATATAGAAAATAAGAAAATGAGAAAAAAAATCAATATATCAATCTACATGCCTCGCCCTCAGTTAGCACAGTCATATACTACTGCATTTATGCGAGGTAAGCACTCTGTCAACTGAGTTACATTCCCTGCCTATGGAAAAATACGTTTTTCAAAAATAGACTGAACTCACATTTTACAGAATTCAATTAAAGCTTTCAATTCAATGATTTCTGGTACATTCAAATCACGCAATGATTATACTAATTTTAGTTCACTTTGAATTTTTTTTTTTTTTTTTGGTTTTTCAAGAAAGGTTTTCTCTGTGTAGCCCTGGCTGTCCTGGAACTCACTCTGTAGACCAGGCTGGCCTTGAACTCAGAAATCCACCTGCCTCTGCGTCACAAGTGCTGGCATTAAAGGCTTGTGCCACCACTGCCCGGCTCCCTTTGAATTTTTAGTCCTTTTATATTTACCTATTTATTTATACTCTGGTGACCGAACTCTGGGCAAGTACTAAGATAAATCTTGCAGTTTCTGGTCAAGTACTAAGATAAATCTCCATCCCCAAGAAAGTTTTAGAACATTTTCATAGCTCAGAAAAGATAGCCTCTGCTAGCTCCCATTCCTCTCTGTCCCTCATCCACTCTGTAAATAACACCTGGCCAGAGGCATCCTCTAATTCACCTTCTGTCTCTGTTGAATTCCTGGTTGTGAACTTACAGATGAGCAGAATTCACAGTGTGTCTAGGCCGGCTTCAGAGTCTGTGGTCTTCACTTCTGAGCTTTCGGAGCCTTCACAGGCTTCCGATTCTTTGCGGGCTTCCCAACCTTCACGTGCTTCCGAGGCTTTGTGGGCTTCCAATTTTAAGCTTTGGGGTCTTAACAGACAAATATACAACACCCAGACTCCTCCTTGTTTTCAATTTAAACAAATCGTTGAAGAATGAAAGCTTCCCGTCATCTCAGGCTTTTCTCAATCCAGAGCTTTCGCTGCACAATATTGTTACTTTTTATCCATCTGTTCCCAATCGTGGATTTTTGAAGGTAGTAAGTAGCCTGGGAACTCTGGTTCTCCCATGTACTTTAAACACTAATATATCTTTCACCTTAAATTTACTTGGCTTGGCAGAACTGTCTTAAAACCAAGCCTGGGTTTCTTTTCAAAGCTTAAGGCAATTTTTAGCTTTTGAATTTTCTTGCAGACTGCACAGTGGAGACCCACTCTTGTAATCCCAGCACTTGGGAGGCAGAGTCAGGAAGATCTCTGTGAGTTTGAGGCCAGCCTTCCCTTCATAGTGAGTTCCAAAACAGCCAGTAATCCCCCATTCCTCCCTTTCTCTCTCCTCCTCCTCCTCCTCCTCCTTCTCTCTCTCTCCTGTACTCCCTTTCACTCTCCCTCACCCACCTCCCCCTTGCCCTTTCCCCTCTACTCTCTCTCACACACAAACTGACAGACATAAAAAAAATTGGGCCTGCACTAGACATCTTTGGTTTGTTTTGTTTTGTTTTTGGAGACAGGGTTTCTCCATATATTCCTGGCTGTCCTGGAACTCACTCGGTAGACCAGGCTGGCCTCGAACTCACCCTGCCAAGTGCTGGGATTATAGGTGCCACCACTGCCTGTCTAGACATCTTTACACCTGACAGCAAGTGAATGTTTTCCTCCATTGTCCTGTGTGGATGGAGCAGGATATGAGTCACTGCTGAATCATTACGAAAGGTCTTTTAGCCAATATTATATCAAAGAATAGTGAATGGTGCTGACTTTGACTATGAAACATTGCGGCAACTGTGGCTTTGCCTTAAATTCACTAACAATGTTCATCTCTACTTGTTAAAACAGGTTTGGCATTTATATCCCAAGTTATGTCACAGAAGATAATTCTGAGCTACTGATTCTCCTTGCTCCATGAACAAAAGCTATCATGTCTGCTTTCAACAGTCCTATTTTTAAAATTATTTATTCATTTATTTATTCATTCATTCATTTAGAGTGTATGGGTGTGTCCAATAATGTATGTCACTTGTGTGGAGGACAAAGGAATACTTTCAGAAATCAGGCCTCTCTTTCTGCCATGTGGGTTCCAAGTATTGGGCTCGTAATCACATATGTATATTTTGTCCTCTTTTCTGTCATTTTTTCTAGGATCATTATTAGACTTATCTAGGAAATGATGGAACAGAGAGTAGTTAAATGATTCCTTTCATACACTAAAATACACAGATCTGGAAGCTAGACGTGGTATTGGTGGTGTATGCAAACACACATACAGATGGTAGGCAGATCATCGATAGATAGATAGATAGATAGATAGATAGATAGATAGATAGATAGATAGATAGATAGATAGATAGATAGATAGATAGATAGATACATACATAGATAGATACATAGATACATAGATACATAGATGATAGATAGATAGAGAGAAAGAGAGAGAGAGAGAGAGAGAGAGAGAGAGAGAGAGAGAGAGAGAGAGAGAGAGAGAGAGAGATGATTGATAGATAATCAAAACTATAATTCACCACGATCGAATAGGCTTCATCCCAGGGATGCAGGGATGGTTCAATATAAGGAAGTCATCAATATAATCCTCTACATAAAAAATCTCAAAGAAAAAAACCACATGGTTGTTTTACTAGATGCATAGAAAGCATATGACAAAATTCCGCATCCTTTCATGTTAAAGTTCTTGGAAAGATCAGGAATTCGAGGCCCATATCTACACATAGTAAAAGCAATTTACAACAAACTGGTAGCCAACATCAATCTAAATGGAGAGAAACTTGAAGCAATCCACTAAAATATGGGACTAGAAGGATGCCCTCTCTCTCCCCATATCTTTCCAATATGGTACTTGAAGTTCTAGCTAGAGCAATTAGACAACCAAAGGATGTCAAAGGGTACAAATTGGAAAGGAAGAATTCAAACTATCACTAATTGCAGACGATATGGTAGTATAAGTAAGTGACCCAAATAATTCCATTAGAGAACTCCTACAGCTGATAAACAACTTCAGCAAAGTGGCCGGATATAAAACCAACTCAAGCAAGTCAGTAGCCATCCTATACTCAAAGGATAATCAGGCTGAAAAACAAGTAAGAGAAATGATACCCTCCACGATAGCCACAAACCATATAAAGTATCTTGGTGTGACTCTAAACAAACAAGTGAAAGATCTGTATATTTAAGTCTCTGAAGAAAGAAATTGAAGAAGACCTCAGAAGATGGAAAAATCTTCCGTGCTCATAGATTACCACGATTAATATTATAAAAATGACCATCTTGCCAAAAGCAATATACTGATTCAATGCAATCCCCATCAAAATCCCAAAGCAGTTCTTCATAGAATTAGAAAGAGCAATTCAAAAATTCATCTGGAATGACAGAAAACCCAAGATAGCTAAAACTATTCTCAAGAGTAAAAGATCTTCTGGGGAATCAGTGT
Organism: Tokudaia muenninki; assembly: GCA_036184385.1. Lineage (NCBI taxonomy): Eukaryota > Metazoa > Chordata > Mammalia > Rodentia > Muridae > Tokudaia > Tokudaia muenninki. The sequence goes on from BTHS01000335.1 coordinate 108,502, forward strand.
CTTGGACCTCAAGCTGTACTAGAGAGCAATAGTGTTAGAAACTGCATGGCATTGGTACAGTGACAGGCATGTAGATCAATGGAACAGAATTGAAGACCCAGAAATGAATCCACACTCCTATGGTCACTTGATCTTTGACAAAGGAGTAAAAACCATCCAGTGGGAAAAAGATGGCCTTTTCAACAAATGGTGCTGGTTCAACTGGAGGTCAACAGAAGAATGTAAATTGGTACATTCTTATCTCCATGCACTAAGCTCAATTCCCAGTGGACCAAGGACCTCCACATAAAACCTGTCACACTGAAACTAATAGAAAGTAAACTAGGGAAGAGCCTTGAACATATGGGCACAGGGGAGAATTTCCTGAACAGAACTCCAATAGTTTATGCTCTAAGAACAAGTATTGACAAATGGGACCTCATAAAATTACAAAGTTTCTGTCAGGCAAAGGACACTGTCAAAAGGACAAAGCGGCCACCAACAAACTGGGAAATGATCTTTACCAACCCTACATCTGACAGAGGGCTAATATCCAATATATACAAAGAACTCAAGAAGTTAGAATCCACAGAGCCATGTAACCCTATTAAAATTGGGGTACAGAGCTAAACAAGGAGTTCTCACCTGAAGAATATCTAATGGCTGAGACGCACCTAAAGAGATGTTCAACATCCTTATTCATTAGAGAAATGCAAATCAAAACAACCCTGATATTCCATATCACACCAGCCAGAATGGCTAAGATCAAAAACACAGGAGAGAGCAGATGTTGGTGAGGATGTGGAGAAAGAGGAACACTCCTCCACTGCTGGTGGGATTGCAAGCTGGTACAACAACACTGGAAATCAGTCTGATGGTTCCTCAGAAATCTGGGCAGGAACCTGCTACTCTGAATCCCTATAATATAACTGAATCCCTATAATATAACTATCAATTCTTCTATGATTACACTCTTTCTGGCTTCTAGCCATACACTTAATATCTGTGCTCCAGGTATCCTGTGTCTCTATAACATCCATGGATCATGTTTCTACTAGCTAACCTGTATTTCTATTTATATGTCTGTCTGTCTGTCTGTCTGTCTGTCTGTCTGTCTGTCTGTCTGTCTGTCTGTCTGTCTGTCTGTCTATCTATCTATCTATCTATCTATCTATCTATCTATCTATCTATCTATCTATCTTTCTATCTATATATCATCTATCTACCTCACATCTATCTTTTATCTATCTCTCATCTATCACCTGTCTGTCTGTCTGTCTACAATCCTCGAGCTCACCTCTGAATGTCTTCCATCGATCATCAATATTCTAGCAATATCCTGTGTCTGTCTTCCATCCATGATTCATATATCCTCTAGCTATCCTGTGTTTGACTTCTATATATCTATCATCTGTCTCCTAAACAACCTGTGTCTCTCTGCCATGTATCTACCATCTATACTCTAGTTTTCCCGTGTCTGTCTACAATCAATGAATCACTTATCCTCTGGCTACCTCTTATCTTTCATCCATCTATCCTTAACTTCTAGCTCTTCTGGAGTCTCCCTTTCATATAATTACCCTCTTTCTTTTACCTATCCTTTTTCTATCTCTTATTTATCTATCATGTATCCTCTAGAAGCTAGATTGTATCAATTTTGTCTGTCTTCCATCAATCTATCATCTTCTAGTTTTCCTATGTCTATATTCTATTTCCTATCCACAAACTATTGTGCATCTATTACCTATGTTCCATATCTCCACACATTAAGCATCTTTCCTCTAGATCATATATAAACACATATTCCTTTGCTCTCTTTTCTACCTTCTGCATATTATGTAACAATCCTCAAATTTCTTTACCTTTTATCCCATATCTCTCCTCTATAATATATCACTCACTCTGGTTGGTTCTAAAAGGTAAGTCTGCGATTGGTCAGAACACAAGTTTAAGTGGCTGTCGTTGCTGTTAAGAGCCAGATTGTGATTGGTCTAAAATACAAAGTTAAATGACTATTATTGGTCCTAAAAGTCAACATTGTGATTTGTCTAAACATACTCCTTAGTGAATGTGATTGGTAGGTAGTGGCAAGGCTGTGATTGGCCTACAATATAAGCCTTAATGACTGTTACTGGTTCTACAAGGCAGAGTAGTTGGGCTCAATGTGTCTGTAGGAAGACGTTTACCAGTTTCTGCCTTTCCTTTCCTGGTTTGTATCACCAGTCCCAATAAAAGATTTCTCTTAAGAATTCCTTTAAATATATCTATATCTGTAAATATCATTACTTTTATTTTACATAAATATTTTGCCCAAATGTGTATATGTATACCATGGTCATGTTTGATACCTGTGGATGTCAGAAATATAGGTTGTATCTCCTGCAATTTGAGTTACAAATAGCTGTAAGCCATTAAATAGGTTCTGGGAACCAAGTCTAGATCATATACTGGAGCAACAAGTGTTTCTAATCACAGATCCATTTCTCCATCACCATCAAGTAAAATTTTTTGGCCTCCTCTTCAGAATATGAACTAAGACGGTAACTCAGGAATAAGTCATCAGAGGAAGGAGAGGAACAGAAGACGCAGCAGAGCAGCAGTGGCCGCTGAGCTATCAGCAGAATGAACTATGAAAGCTGAAAAAACAATAGCTGAACAGCTCAAGAGTGACTATGGCAGAAATAAGGGCAGAAGAAGAGCAGCAACAGGAGCTGTAATAGACTTGAGGCTGAAGAAGTGTTCCCACTCTTCAGTGAAGAGCTTTAATGCTGGTTTGTGTTCATAGCTAGAAATCCCCTACTTCCTTTTTATATATAAGACCTAGAAAACTGGCTGCTTCCAAAGGCTGAGATATTACAATTTCCAAGCCTGCCTTAGAGCTGCAAGTCTAACCACAGAGGAAGACTAAAGATACTCTGCTTCCTAGGCTCATACAATAACTGTAATCCTTATTGGGTTAAGGGTCTCAATATCAGAGTCCTGTGCAAGAAATTCAGTCCTAGAGGGTGTCACTTACTGTCCCTCTGATTACTGTGGATATTTTAATTTTTAAATTTTTGTTTTATTTGTTTGCTTTTACCTAGAATGTGAATGCCATTTAAATTAGAATTAGAATGTGAATGCCCCCTCAACTCACAATTAAAACTTAAGCTCCAGATACTCCTGCCTCCAGCTCCCAAATGTTGGGATTAGAGGTCTCTGCCATCATATACAATTCCTGCATGGCTGAGATGGAACCCAAATGAATCACAGCACCAGCCCAATATTTTATGAGTAATTAATGAATTTTTCATCATTCATCTAGCTATGGAAAACAAAGAGCCTCAATTCCCCACAATAATTAAAGTATAAAGAGTATAAAACAGAATGCTTCTTTACTTACTAGATATCAAGTGTTGTTATAAATCTTCAGTATTCAGGCTGGTACACAACAATGAAGACATGTAAAATATAATGGAACAGAAGTGAAAACACAGTAAGAGAGCTATATATAAAATATATTTTTATTTATAATAAAAAGGATTATAATTCTGAGGCTTATGCCATTAAAAGAAAGTCAAAGTTTCTAATTACTATTGTTCTATGTCCTAGAGTAAGCAGGCTTCCTATAGAAATAATTTACTGTGAAATCACAGTACTATAACACATTTCTTTCCCGAACAGTGGACAATGATCTGTGGTCTCAAATTTATCACTGAAGATCCATGTAAGTGTCAAAACTGTCAACAGTGCAAATAATTCTATTTAAGAATGGGCTGGATTTGTTCTCATTTAATTTATTTATTTGTTCATTTGTTTGTTGGCAAGGCTGGGAAAAAAACCCGGGCCTTGTATATGCCTGGCAAATGTTTCTCCAAAGTTTCATTTTCAACACTTTGTTCTTACTGACTTTAAAATGTCTTTTTAAAAAGAAAACTTATACAGGGGCTCTGTTGTTAAAGTGTTTGCCATGTGTGAGCCTGAGCACCTAAGTTTATATTCCAACACCAACATGAAAAAGCCAGGTATGAAGATCTGCATCCTTAATCCTTCCACTGCACTAGGGTCTTGGTAGAAACCTGAATATTATTGGCCAACCTCGACAATTTGTGAGCTCTAGGATACATTCTGGATAGATTCTAGGATAGATCAGAGATAGATTGTATCTCTAAAAATTAAGGTGGAGAGTAATTGAGGAAGAATCATCTTTGGACCCCATTCATTTGTGTACACGTGTGCATGCACATAAAAATGCACACATAGATACATACTTACAAAAAGAAGTGAAAACAGAAACTGTATATATCCATATTTACATATAGAAATAGTTTTACTTATTAAACAGCATTGAACTAGATTTAATTCATAATTGACTTTCTGCAGTAGAGAATCACTTGTACGTTTCCTATTATGCCAATGTTGTGAATGTTTGCAATAAGGTTCAAAGTCAAAAGAATCATTAAAATTAATGTGTTTCAAACTTAGTTTGCCTCTCTATCCTGACTCCATGACAATATCAACCATCTCTAAAACCAGTAATCTGCTGATCACATCTGAGCTCCTACCACTAACATTCCAGACACACAAAGCAAGGGTATAGAACTTTGTTTTGTTTTTGGATTTGTACATGTTTATATAAAAGACATATAAATTTGGTAATTCAAACAATTTTTGGTTGTTGTACAATTGAGGAAAACATACAAAACCTTGATTTTTTTCTTTTTTTTTTAAATTTTTTGAACCTATAGGATACATTCTTGTTAGTATATTCTCTTTATTTTTATTAAATATTTGCATTTTTACATTTCAAATGTTAACCCCTTTGCCCATTACATCACCCAAAACCCCCTATCCTGTTCCCCTCCCCCTGCTAACCCCCCCCCCAATTTCCTGACCTGCATTCCCCTATTCTGTGAAATTGAACCTTCATAGGACCAATGGCCTCTCATCTCACTGATGTCTGAAATGGTCATCTTCTGCTACATAATGTATCTGGAGCCAAGTGTCACTCCATGTGTACTGTTTGGTTGGTGGTTTAGTCCCTGAGAGCTCTGTGGTTACTGGTTGGTACCTATTATTGTTCCTCCTGTGGGGCTGCAAATCTCTTCATCTCTCTGGCTGCTCCATAGAGGAGCCTATTCTCAGTCTACTGGTTGACTGTGAGCCATGGGTGTTTTGATCCACTTTCAAATAAGGATCAAAATATCTACACTTTGGTCTTCCTTCATCTTGAGCTTCATGTGGTCTGTGAGTTGTATCTTGGGTATTCCTAGCTTTGGGGCTAATATCCACTTATCAGCGATAGCATACATTGTGTATTCTTCTGGGACTGTGTTACCTCACTCAGGATGATAGTTTCTAGCTCCATCCATTTGCCTATGAATTTCATTAATTCATTGTATTTAATAGCTGAGTAGTACTCCATTGGGTATACATACCACATGAGCTAGAGAGATGGATCAGCCAATGAGAGTGCTTGCTGCCCTTTCAAAGTTTGATGCCCAGAATCCTCATCAAACAGAGTCCATCCTTCTGTAACTCCAGATCCTGGGGGAAACAATGTTCTTTCTGCTGGCCATGGATATCCCGTTCAATAGTACCCCCCAACCCACTATATATCCACACTGAAAAAATCATTAAAACAAAAAGAAGAGGATTAGAGGATAATCATTATGAAAATGCCTTTATTTGGACTACTAAATTGCTACTAGATTACATCACTTTTCAGAGTTAGAAAACATAATGATCTTGACAACTATAAGAAAGAGCTTGACAGAGCACGAGTACACCAAGTCCGACATACATACTTTTCGATTTTTGTGAACTCATCTCCTCGTCATAGGTGAAAAATATAAAAATCCATTGTACACTTTAGCTTTCTTTGCTTATCGAATTCCCATCTAAATTGTGAGGCCCCCCTCCTCAAAAGTGTCATATTCACAGAATTTTAGATTGAAAAGTAGTTTTGTGATAAAGATTTCCAAACAAAGAAGTATGTACTTGACTGACTTATTGAAGACAAAATATTTCATTTGTTTTGAGCCTGGGTGTGAGGGGGAAACGCAAACCTAGTGTCTACTTTCCTCCACCTATAATTTATGCTCTTGTATGTTGTACTTGCATGAAGACCACTTTTAAAAAAAGTAGCAAATCAGCAGACGTGATGGATGTAATCAAAGTATTCTTAAATGTACAAATATAATCATGCAGAAAGAATACTGTAGAAAGATACTGATTTTAAGAATAAAAGAATGAGAAAAGCTTCTAGTACATTCTGCACAGCCAGTTACCTCAGCAGGTTTTCAGCACTACAAAGTAAGCAAAGAATATTCATCTCCACACAGCATAAGATCACGGTTCTCCAGAAAGAGCTGCTAGAACTTGGAAAGCCAAAGGACGAGCTAATAATATTCCTATCTACACATGTAGGCGAGTCTCAAGAGATGGAAATCCCAGGAGGGAAAAGCTACATAGTTAATACAAAGCAAGTCGGAATGTCAAGGGCAGCATTCCAGGAGGAGAGAGCAAAAGGTTGGCTGTGAGCACGTTCAGGTGTGCTGAGGAGATCCAGCTCTATGGGAAGGAGGAGTTGCTTGTTTCCTAAAACGCTTTCTCTGAAGGCTGTTATGATTAATTAGTCTTGCTAATCCAAACTAAAAGTCCTTTAAATGACCAAGAGTTCTGAAGCCACGAGCACTTCACCTGGGACTAGCTGACTTGCTAATCATGCACCTTCATGTTAGGCTGGCTCTATTGAGATTGGCTATTTTACACTCTCTCTATTCCTCTGCCCATCAGATGGGCAAACACGGTCATGACCATCTTTGGGTTTACTACCACCAGTTCTTCGGGGAGAGCATATACTCTAGCTCCGATTCCTCTAGCCATAGGCACTGCATACCTAGTTTCTGAGGAAACAAAAATCAACATGAATTTTTTTTCATCAAGAACACGTTTGGACCCATTTTTAAAAAGAGGATTAATTTATTTTATTTTAAGCATTTTTGGAGTTTTGCCTTCAGGTATGTCTGTGTTAGGGGGTTGGATCCCCTAAAACTGAAGTTATGCACAGTTGTGAGCTGCCTTGAGGGTACTGGGACCTGAGCCAGGGTCCTCTAGAACAGCCAATGCTCTTAAACACTGAACCATTTCTCCAGCCCAAGGACAGTATTTAAGTGATGTACTTCCTCTTCATAACAAGATAGCTGTGATGCAAATTTCTTTATTGAATGTATAACACAGAGAGCTGGCCATGCTGGCACATGCTCATAATCTTGTAATCACAATACTCTTGGGGTACAAGGTGAGGCCAAAAAGTCCTTGTAAGTTTGAAAGCAGTAAGAAGTCCACAGTGACACTTTGTCTCAGAAAACGTAAAATAAAAATTAATAACTTCACATTTGTATTCTGCTTAAATTTTATGAATTGATTTTTAACTTATACTAAACCACAAAATGATATTTATTTTATGTGTGTTCCTGATGACTGAAGAGTTCAGAAGAGGATATTACCTTTACTGGAAGTGGACGTGCCACCATGCAGGGGTCTTGGGAACTAAACCCAGGAAGTCTGTAAGAGCAACAATTGCTCGTCTCTCCAACCCCAAGTTATACTTAGATTTTTCAGTTCATTATTTTGGATTTTATTTACTCATTTCTTCCCAATATGACATGAAAAGTAAGCTTGAAGCACCAAGTTCATACAAAAAGGAAATTGTTATCCAGAAGCATACGCCTTTAATTCCTGCGCTCAAGAGGAAGAGGCTGGGGTATCTCTCAGTCTGAGAGGCCAGCGTAGACTACAGACAGTCAGAGAAAATATTTCTTGAACAAACCAACAAACATACATCCACCCTACCCCGACCACAAAAAAAAAAAGTGTGTGTGTGTGTGTTTGTGTGTGTGTATGTGTGTGTGTGTAATTAGCTAGGTTGACTGTATAATAAAATATGAAATTCTCTGTGCAGTGCAATAAACTAACAAATTCTTAAAACATTGGTGAACCTTTGAACCTTCTAAGGTAAAATGTCACCACTAACAAAGGGGAGAGCTCAACTTATAGTGGATCTTCCTGGCAGGAACACCAGTGTTCTGTATATGAGCCCAGGTGACCATGCATGGTTGCCCTTACTTGGTGTGATTGTGCTTCTCAACTTCTGTAAGATTCTCACTATCCAAAGGTCATGCAGCATGGTTGGATGGCATCAATTCAACCCACAAGTGACAAACTGGAAACGATTGTCTTGTCCTATTATGAAAAAGGGAAGAAGCATAAGATTTCCATTATTTCCAAGTGATGATGTCCTTCTTCATGATAGCATGAACAAGAAAAGGAAAACTTTGTCACAATCACAACATTAATAAGTTATATTAAGAAAACCCAGGTTGTCATAAAAATACCTGATATTATCTAGCAAACATAACAAATAAAAATCAGTATTCTAACACCTTCAGATTCCCTGGCCTGAGCCCCAAGTCCCATGGGAGATGAAACTTAGGGATAATGAAAGAAAATACTGCTCTCCTTACCTGGCCACACAGGTTGGAGGGACACTAGGCTCTCCTTTCTTCTTCCAAAGTCCCCAGTCACTCTCACATGTGGATCCTTCTTTCTGTTATCCTGTACACAATGACGTACCTATCTGTGCCAGGGCTAGCCACATGTGCAGCTCACAGTTCTCTGAAGACATTCAAGTGGACCCATGACGCCGGGCACCTAGACAAAAAACAAAATGTACAATTCTCACTTGTCCCCCCAGGAGGCATGCAGCTCATACCTTCCCCTGACCACCTACCTCCTGCTAGGTTACTTCACATCAAGGTTTTCTGTGGGCCCCACTGGAAAATCACAAGTTGCTATCAAACATAATCTCCATGGGATCACTACCACTGGGTCATAACAACTGGCTGGCCACCTACATATCCACCAAACTACCTACCTACCTACCTACCTACCTACCTACCTACTTACCTACGTACCTACCTACCTACCTAAGCAACTCCTAGTAAGATCTGCCTCTGGCTCACCAATATATACAGTTGCAGGGGCACTTTCCAGGGCAGATGGGCCTCTCAGGATACCAGATGATGTATTCCTTGGCCATGTGGGAAACACTTTTCACTCTCCACCAACTAGCCCTTCTGTCATGAACACTGAGACTCTCCAGAGGATCACCCCTGAACAACTGTTGAAATCCTAATTCACAACTGCTGGAAGAAGACCCCTCGAATAGCCTCCACGAGACAAGCCTGCCCTTGCATTCCTATTCCCATTCCCTGTCAAGTTTTGTGGAGGCTTTTCTCTTTCCAGACAGGCCTGCTCTGGCTTCTCCGAGGAGCAAGGCCTGCAATCCCAAGGAACGACCTGTCCTACCACACTACATATGATTGATAAGCAATTGTCTCTTCCACCAAAACAGTAGTGCCACCGGGAACAAATACCCTGCTGTCCCTATTGGACATTTCTATTATTTGTCCCCACTGGAACTATGGCCTCTGGATACGAACAGCCTTAATGGTTTCGCCCACATGCAAACTTGTCCTTCTCAGACAATAATGCTTTCAACAACATAAGAACTGCTATAACCTGGGGCCAAACTGGGCCCTTTTCAATTCTCTCAGGGATGTAGGGTCCTGAACAGGGAACACACAATGAATAGATGCAGAGACACATAGGTGTGCACACGGGCAAACACGGACACACACACATACACATAAAGAGACAGAGGGACACAGGGCCAGAGGCAGAGCCAGAGCCTGAGAGATACTCTGGTCTCCCTGTCTTCTAGGATCCTAGGCTGTGCATCAGATAATTCCAGAACCCTCTCTATTCCAGAAATCCCTGGTCATGGCCTGGAAGGCCATGTCATTGCATCCTTTATCCTGGCTCATCTGCCTGGATGTTAGTGAAGGGCGGGTTGTCCGGAGAAGGCACGAGTAAGCTACCTCCCTGGGAATCGAGCATGCCAGTAAGGTAGTTTTCAAAGGATCCGGCCGGGATGGTACTGCGGAAGCCTGGCCTGTTTGGACACCCTTGGAACTACAACATACTCTGACTGTTTCTACTCAGGTTCACAGCGAACCAGGACACTGCCTAGACGCTGCCTAGGCTCCTCACCTACTTGGGTCATACAATGAGTTTGCCTGCATTAGATGATGGTGGAGCCTCCCAGACCATTGAAGGTTTCTGTGCCCTCAGGTGTTTTCCCAACAGGCTTGGAACACTGATCCCAATCTGCAGCATGGCTCAAGGAGAGAGCCTTTTCCAAAAAGAAAGGAAGAGAAACCCAGAGATAAGCACCAACAATGCCAACTGACTGTCTGCATGGGCGCTCTCCCTCTCTCCTTCCAGAGGCAAAAAAAACGCCAACCTGCACCAACCAGCAGCCAATATGGCAGCTAAGCTCTAATGTTTCCCAGAGAACAAAGATGGGCTGCCTAGCGGGCTACTGGGGATGCTTAAGGAATGTTTTTGTATGTTGTTGGCTGGGGGAAGGGGGGCTATCCATGTGTGTGTGTGTGTTTGTGTGTGTGTGGTATTCGTGAGGGTGCATAAGACGCAAAGGATGTGGAGTGTGCAAGGCAGAGATGAAATGTCACTGATCACAGGCTGTCATCATCTGCAGGGCATCTGCCAGCCACTGAATGGCCAGCGGTGAGGCCGGCTAGCCCTAAGGCGGGTGAACTGGTACTTTCACTTGACCCTCAGGCAGTCCTACCTTTACCCAGTGCCAATTTCGACCATGGGGGAGGGACCTCAGAAACTAACACCTGGATTTGAGCACCAGGAGCTGATTTCGCCCACTCGGTGCACAGCCAGGCCACTGGGAATGGAGCTGGCCCAGAGATCCAGAGAAGGCTGGCCTGGCCCCGCCCACAAGGGTGTCCCCTAAAGCTGACAGACAGGTCACAGTTCTCTTTTGGGGGTGCAGACTCCAGGGTCCCTGAGCACACTCTCTCAAGATTCTAGGTCAAGGCAGCCAGCCAAGAAGTCCCTCCCAGTATGACCCTGGGCCATCAGAGTGGTAATGAAACTGAACCTCCCTGCTGGTGGAGTCAGAGAGCTCTGGGCACAGCAGAAGTTGAACAGAGGCAACAAGGGGCAGATGTGGGCAATCTACCCCCTCCTTGGGATAACAGGGCCAGCAGCAAGTGCTTTCCACCTGGCAGCAAGTGGCCCAGCAGTAGACCGAGTGCATTGGGTGGGCTGTCCTGTGTGCCTGGGATTCCTTCAGTTTCCCTGGCATGAGGCCCAATTCCCATGGGAGATGAAAATTAGGGAGAACGAAAGAAAACCCTAGTCTCCTTACCTGGCCACACAGGTTGGTCTCTCAGGTACCACTCAATAGGAGTTCTGGAGAATGCTACCCCACAAAGTCATCCAGTCATCCGTCCTCATCAGAGGCTCAGGTGGGCAGGCCGCCCACTTCCACAATTTCGGCTGCAAGCATCCTAGCACCCTGAGCTGAGGACAAGGACATATCGAAAGAAGGAATGAATATTCCATCACATCCTCTCATCCTGCCCCATTGATTACCAGGCGTTGGCCTCAGGAACCCCAGGACCAGGGGTCTCTCCTTCCATCTTCTTGGAAATCTATTGATATGCGAACTGTGTCTAGGGTATTCCGAGATTCTGGGTAATATCCCCTTATCAGTGACTGCATAACATGTGTGTTCTTTTGTGATTGGGTTACCTCACTAAGGATAATATTTTCAAGTTCTGACCATTTGCCTAGGAATTTCGTGAATTCATTGTTTTTAATTGCAGAGTAGTATTCCATTGTGTAAATATACCACATCTTCTGAACCCATTCCTCCGTTGAATGACATCTGGGTTCTTTCCAGGTTCTGGCTATTATAAATAAGGCTACTAAGAACATAGTGGAGCATGTGTCCTTATTGCATGCAGATAAAGCTTATGGGTATATGCCCAGGAGTGGTATAGCTGGATCCTCCGGGAGTATCATGCCCATTTTTCTGAGGAACCTCCAGACTGCTTTCCAGAGTGGTTGTACCAGCTAGCAATCCCATAAGCAGTGTGTTCCTCTTTCTCCACATCCTCACCAACAACTGCTGTCTCCTGTGTTTTTGATCTTAGCCATTCTGACTGCTATGAGGTGGAATCTCAGGGTTGTTTTGATTTGCATTTCCCTAATAACTAAAGATGATGAACATCTCTTTAGGTGCTTCTCAGCATTAGATTTTCTGTTAATCCCCCAGGCTTACGCCCGATACTTGGTACTGTGGCGGCTCGGGTGCCTTCAGTATGGCTCATTGCCATCTTATCTAGGGTTGGAAAGGGCAGATGCCATGTGTCTTCACCACCATCTTTGGACTGCCATGTGGCTGGCAACTGTCTTTGTTGCAGGGGATGAATGTCCTATGGTTTCACTACTATCTTGGTTAAGGGCAAGCCTGTGTGTATAGTATGGGCCAACCAGGGAGACAACAGGTCTCTAAAGATACATTTGAATTTTGATAGGATTTTTTTTATGTTAATTACTTCCTGTCTTAAAAAAACGAGGTTTATAAGAGATAGGATTTAAAGGCAATGCATGTTTAATGAGATATTAAAATGGAACATCATTGCATTCATATACGAGAGCACACTTTGCTGGTAGTCAAACTTTGTAACCTAAGTATCACTTAGATGGTATTGATTTTTGAGACAATAGGAGTTTTCACTTTTGGAGATTTGTTTTGCCTTATACAGATTATGCTTGTATCCTCTATCTTCACTCTTGAAATAACCAAGGTACTTCATTCTAACATTACTAGAGCCCACAGTTGATATAAGTTAAACTTTTTAAAGAGGAAATTTTGGAGTTCTAAAGAAAAATTTTAAAACCTGGTTATTTGTAAGTACCAATTTTTAAGATATTTAAGTTTATGATGTTCAGACATTTTAAATTTATAAGATACTTTACTATAATATCTTTATTAATGTGTAGACTTTAGAAATAAATACAAGGTTAAAAGTTAGATCTACACCTATGAGCACCAAATATCAAAGAACACTTTCATAGGGGTAGCCTAGGGTAGCCTGCATGTTTACATTACAATTCATAACAATGGCAAAATTGCAGTTGTGAAGTAGCAACCAGAAAGATTTTGTGGTTGGACCATGGCCACAACATGGGAAACTGTTGAAGTGTTGCAGCATTGGAAATGTCCTAAAGGCCCAGACGCATGCTGTGTGTTTTCATCTTGGAAACAACGTCATCACTACACAATGGTAGTTCCAAAGTAATTCTTGATTTGCAAAGAAAATTTAAAGAAATTATTAGAAAATGAAATAGAGCCAACACTGGTATCCTGAGAAAGAAAAAACTATTAGAGTTATGAAATAAGTTTTGCACATTTGAGAGTGGTTCCTGGATAAGCAAGTATAGAATATGTAAAATCTTATATTAGTAAAACTAAGTCAAAACACTGGGACTCTTAGAAGAATCATTGTGTGCAATGTGCTGAAGCAGAAAACTAGCAGAACTGCTGAGTTAAGGGTTAACTTGACTCCTTTTGGCCACTGCCTGGCAGCTTTTCCCATGCCATTTATCATTAGAGCTTCACAAGTAAATCAAAGTTTCTGGCCTCAGAGCTCTGAGCTCTGAGGTATAATAAGTTAAAAGGTAAAGTTTAGATGATAATAAAGATAAGTGTGCAATTATTTTTACTTTGGAAATAGGCCTGGGAATAGGGAAGCTCGGAAACTTGGGGAACAATTGTAATTCTTGATTCTATGTATGTTGTGGTTATTCCTTTGAATTTGATTTGGCAATGATTATAAAATGTCTTTTTATCTGCTTTTGGAGTATCAATAAAAGACTGGGGCAAGAAAGAGGAAAGAGAGTGAGAGGGAGGGCGAGGGAGGAGAATGTGAGGTGAATATGGAGAGCAAATGAGGGGGGAAGAGAAAGAGAGAGAGAGAGAGAGAGAGAGAGAGAGAGAGAGAGAGAGAGAGAGAGAGAGAGAGAGAGAGAGAGAGAGAGAGAGAGAGAGGAATGAGAAAAATTGGTGAAGAGTGAGTGGAGAGAGAATGTGAAGAGTGAGTCAAGAAAGAACGTGAGATGTGGAAGGAGAATGTGTTTGTGAGTGAAAGGAGAGTGCATATGGTGTATATGTGAGATTTGCGTGAGATGTGTGTGAAGAATGTGCAGAGTGAAAGGGAAACACAACGATATGTGTTTGAGTGTGGGAATTCAAGAAAAGCAGAGTGCACAGGAGAATGCAGAGTGTGTGAATTCTCAAGCTGTGAGCAAATGAGTGAGAAAGAGCAGAGACTGTGAGACAAAAGAAACTTTAAGCCTCGAAAAATTTTCTGTCAGCTTTGACCCCAAAAAGTAGATTGTGTATATTTATTATGCACCTTACAGATATGCCTGCTTCCAGTTGAGAACTCCTATCCTCCTATCCTTCCTGCCTGAAATACTCCTGTCCCAGGCTGCTCCTAGGTTCCTGTGTCCTGTGTTTTCTGGGTGTGTCCCTCTGAGCAGCAGTGGCAGCTTTGCCTGTGCTCACAGGCTTGTCTTCACTCCTTTTCTCCATACCCAAATTCCTCCCAGAGAGAACTTGTCTTTCATAAGTACTGACACACAAGCTTGCAGGATGGACAAGTCACAGTCAGAGACAGCAAGAACAGCTAACACCAGAGCTATCCAGATGGCGAAAGGCAAGGACAAGAACATAAGCAACAGTACCCAAGGCTACTTGGCATCATCAGAACCCAGTTCTCCCACCACAGCGAGCCCTGGATACCTCAACACAAAAGAAAAACAAGACTGATTTAAAATTACATCTCATGATGATGATAGAGGACTATAGGAAGGACATAAATAACTCCCTTAAAGAAATACATGAGAACACAGGTAAACAGGTAGAAGCCCTCAAAGAGGAAACACAAAAATCCCTTAAAGAATTATAGGAAAATACAACCAAACAGATTAAGGAATTGAATAAAACCATTCAAGATCTAAAAATGGAAATAGAAACAATAAAGAAATCACAAAGTGAGACAAACCTGGAGATAGAAAACCTAGGAAAGAGATCACGAGTCATAGACACATACATCATCAACAGAATACAAGAGATAGAAGAGAGAATCTCAGGTACAGAAGATACCATAGAAAACATTGACACAACAGTCAAAGAAAATGCAAAATGCAAAAAACTCCTGAGCCAAAACATCCAGGAAATCCAGAACACAATGAAAAGACCAAACCTAAGGATAATAGGTATAGAAGAGAGGGAAGATTCCCAACTTAAAGGGCCAGTAAATATCTTCAACCAAATTATAGAAGAAAACTTCCCTAACCTAAAGAAAGAGATGCCCATGAACATACAAGAAGCCTACAGAACTCCAAAGAGTCTGGACCAGAAAAGAAATTCTTCCCATCACATAACAATCAAAACACCAAATGAGCAAAAGAAAAACTATTAAAAGCAGTAAAGGAAAAAGGTCAAGTAACACATAAAGGCAGACCTATCAGAATTACACCCGTCTTCTTACAAGAGACGATGAAAGCTAGAATATCCTGGGCAGAACTCATACAGATCCTCAAAGAATACAAATGCCATACCAGGCAACTCTACCCAGAAAAACTCTCAATTACCATAGATAGAAAACCCAATGTGTTCCATGATAAAACCAACTTTACACAGTATCTTTCCACAAATCCAGCTCTACAAAGGATAATGAATGGAAAACACCAACACAAGGAGGGAAACTACACCATAGAAAAATCAGGAATCTTCTTTCAACAAACCCAAAAGAAACAAAAATATCAGGAAGAAATCACTATTGCTTAATATCTCATAACATCAATGGACCCAATTTCCCGATAAAAAGATAAAGACTAACCAAACTGGACATGTAAACAGGAGCCAGCATTTTGCTGCATACAGGAAATGCACCTCAGTGTCAAAGACAAACACTACCTCAGAGTAAAGTGTTTGAAAACAATTTTCCAAGCAAATCGTCCCAGGAAACAAGCTGGAGTAGCCATTCTAATATTAAATAAAATCGACTTCCAAACAAAAGTCATCAAAAAAACATAAGGACGGACACTTCATACTCATCAAAGGAAAAAAAAATCTAACAGGAAGGACTCAATTCTGAACATCTATGCTCCAAATTCAAGGGCGCCCACATTCATGACAGAAACTTTACTAACGTTCAAAGCACTCATTGCACCTCACACACTCATACTGGGAGACTCCAACACCTTGCTCTCATCAACAGACAGATCATGGAAACAGAAAGTAAACAGAGACACAGTGAAACTAACAGAAGTTATGGACCAAATTGATTTAACAGATATCTTTAGAACATTTCATCCTAAATCAAAAGAATATAAATCCTTCTTTAACTTATTTCATAGACTATACTTGTCGCAGCAGATTTTCATGTGGCGGGGATCACTTGTGGACTGCCAACTGCTGAGCTCTAGACTCTGCTGAAAGCTGATGTAAACCTGTTCAGTTTATGTGATTACTTTCTGTCTTAAGCTGGCCCAGCTAACCAGTTGTTTCTGATAAATGCCCCATTACCCAGCCTTTGACTAACATTTCAGACTTCCTAGGCCCTGACAATGATGCCCTATTTTCAGCTTTAAGTGGATACAGAAGATAGAATTTTGTTTCTTGCCCCACTGACAGCATAAAGGGCTAAGTCAAAAGGAAATTCCCTGACATAGGGGATAAAACTGCTAAATATGATGCCA
Source organism: Tokudaia muenninki (assembly GCA_036184385.1). Lineage (NCBI taxonomy): Eukaryota > Metazoa > Chordata > Mammalia > Rodentia > Muridae > Tokudaia > Tokudaia muenninki. The sequence goes on from BTHS01000335.1 coordinate 125,179, forward strand.
ACTGGCATACCAGGAAAGTGCGCCCAGATATATTAACTGGTGAATTTACTCAACTAGTTCTACAGTATGATAGGACATATGCAGAACAAAGAGGTTTTATATGGCTTTAAGAGAAAATTGTTATTTCTGTACAAATCATTTGGGATCGGGATTATAATCTGGCAGCACTAAAAGTATTGCAAAACTGGAACCTGAGATCAAATAAATGACTGGTGCCCTGTCAATTTCCAGATTTCTTCTAGATAGTAACTCTGTTGTCAGCCATCACAGGGCCTTTGTTCCTTCTCCTTGTGCTTGTTACTTCTGGATCTTGCATCATTAATACAACAACTAAATGAAAATTCCTATCTAGTACATTAATCTGATGGGGTTAGGATCCTAATATAAAAAAGTCCCCATCACAGAGTCAAGGATTTGATCCAGGATACAACTAAAGGTGGGTATGTTAGACCTGAAATTATCCTATAAGCTCCACCTGCCCAAAGACCAGCTATCTGTAAGAACACTGGACTTGTTAGTCTGCCACCTTCACAGTGTACTTGGAATTCATCCTCTCGTGTCTATTCTTTCTGCAATAACTACCTTTTAATTTCTTAGTTTTACAGGCATGAGCCACCACAACCAGCCGAAAGTATCAAGCTTTTAAGATCACAATGTTTAGTGGCATGGTCCTGTCTATAAATCCATCAACTCAGGAGAGTTAGGAAGAGGATCACAAATTCAAATCTTGACTGAGCAACTTAATCAGATTCTGTTTCTAATGAAAAAGCAAAAATGGAACCAAGAATACAGTTCAGTGATAGAGTGCATTTTTTAAGGCCTTGGAGCTAATATGCAATACTAAAAATAAATTAAAAAAAACAAAAAAAGACTGGACATAACGAGCATCTTTATTTCAGAACACACACACACACACACACACACACACACACATATGTGTGTGTGTGTGTGTGTGTGTGTATGTTTCCTTTGTTGCTAAAACCACACAGTACCCTTGACATTTAGATGTCATTTTCATGGGCTAGAGATTTCTCCTCTCTTCCTTTTATCTCTGTCCTTTTGGCTTGTCACACTTTGGTAAATCTGTTTACATCTCTTTGGATAGTAGACATGGTGAGGAGTGAGTAACACTTTTGATAGACAAGGGGTAGTTATAGAATTTCAAGAATGATATGGTACATGGTGGAAGAGCCCTTTTCTAATTTGCATGATGTTATGGCTTTGATATCCATGCTCCTAGTGCTTCCAGAGTATGGTAATCAATATTGTTTTCCTTTTTTCTTCTCTCTGTCTTGGATTATAAATCAATTTCAATTCTCTTCCTGTAAACACATAATTTTTCGACTTTAAAAAATGATATTCCATCTTCGTGATCAAATATATTTTCATTTGTTAGTAATATTTACTAGTGTTATATTATTTGTACAAAACAAAACAATGAGTTTCCTTCCTTTCTTCCGTCCTTCCTTCCTTCCTCCTCATCCTCCTTTTTTTTCTGAATGAAAGTGTTCACTCCGAAGCAAAAGTGACCTAAAGTTCAAAGTGTACTTCAAGCTGACCTCAAACTTGTGGTGATCCTCCTATATTAGCTTCTTGAGTACTTGTATCATAGATATGAGCCACTGACTCCAGTTTAACATTGGGTCTCAATATGACATTTTACATGCATGTACAGTTGATTTTCTTCATATTCACCCCATTCCCCTTTCTTCTGTATTAATGTTCTTGTCTCAGAATGCAACTGGTTGGCTTTCCCCGTTCTACTTTTTTTGCTAGTTTTATTTAAGAAAACATTGAAAGATAATCTCCCCCAAACTACACAACTTTGAAAGTCTTAGTATACTATTTCTGGGTATTTTGTTTGGGAGGAACAGGACTATAGTTTTGTTAATTTTAAAACCCCAGAATCTGAAAGATTTCATTCCTCTACCCATGTTCCCTGTTTTCTGAGTCCTCTGGAGCAAGCAGAATTGTCCTGAGCAGCCTGCTATACTCGGCGGACCTCCATTCTACTGCCACCTCTCCTCCTACTTTCTTCAGACCCGAAACTCTTGAACTATACAGATCCAGAACCATACAACCCAAGGATACCCATCCTCTGATACCAACTACAACAGGACCATTCAGGAACCAAAGACATCCATATGGCTAAAGGTTCTCTAGTGAACACAATCAACAAAACTCAGCGCAATATGTCACCTCCAAAGCACAGGTATCCTTCTACAGCAAGCCCTGGATATTCCAACACAACTGAAGGACAAGAAAATTACCTTAAATACGATCTTATAAAGATGACAGAGGCCTTTAAAGAGGAAATTAATAAATCCCTTAAAGAAATACAGGAAAATACAATAAAAAATTTATAGGTCTTTAACGAGGAAACAAATTAATCCCTTAAAGATATACAGGAAAATATAATTAAACTGGTGAAGGAATGAATAAAGCTGTGCATGATCTGAAATTGGAAATAGAAGCAATAAAGAAAACCCACGTGGAGGGAATTCTGGAGATGGAAAACCTGGGGAAGAGAACTGGAAAAACAGATGCAAGCATCACCAATAGAGTACAGAAGATTGAAGAGAGAATATCACGCATAGAAGATACAATAGAAGAAATTGATCTAATAGTCATAAAACATCTAGGAAATTTGGAATATGATATAAAGATCTAACCTAAGAATGATAGGAATAGAAGGTGAAGAATCTCAGCTCCAAGGCCCAGAAAATATTCTCAACATAATCATATGAGAAGACTTTCCCAACTGAAAGAAAATCATGTCTCACATTCTCTCTCTCTCTGTCTCTCTCTCTCTCTCTCTCTCTCTCTCTCTCTCTCTCTCTCTCTCTCTCTCTCTCTCTCTTCATATATATATATATATATATATATATATATATATATATATACGTATATATATATATATACATATATATATATATACATACATACATACACACACATATATATATATAACTCCCAGTAGTCCCCAGGCCTATGATCCACTGCATCACAGGCTTGTTTATGACAGGAATTCAGAAGACCACCCAAAATCCCCTTGGGAAAATGAAGTCTTCCCAAACTTATGGAAAGCTGACTTCTGTTGCTTTTAATTCATGGAAGAGTGCATCTTCCTCCACAAATGTAAAGACTTTGTCTCAAGTATGCAGGGGCACAGCACCAATTATAACATCCGTGCTGAAGAAGACACAGTTTTTGATTCAGCCATAGTCATTCCCGCATCTAGTCACGGTGCCCCTTAAAACTTTGTTTGGTTAACCTGTGAATAGGGGACAACACAGGTGCCATGAATTAGTCTCCAAAGCAAATGCCCACTCCAAATAATCCTCCCCTGGGATGATACAGTTCAGTCCATATCCTTCTACTAACAGTGCTTCTGATTTGGGAGAACATGGGAGGACTGAAAGAACTATGGGGCTTCTCTCTGTAGGATTCGCAAGGAACAATGTCAAGGTACAGTCTTGTATATGATGTAGAGTGGACAGAGATGTGACTTTTTCATGTCCCACATGACAGGAGGTGACGTCAGGAGATGTTTAGAAAGATACCTAGGGATAGAACTAGTCAAGGATAGGAGGCTATCCACAGAGATGCAGAAGTTTGCACAGTGTAATTTTCTAGTTCCTACCTGGAGAACTTCAATCCCTTTCTCATCAGTGTGAAATCAGTCTCCCTCAGAATAGTACTCCAACCCTAAATCCAAACTCTGGTACCTCTTCCCATTATTATGTGTCTCAAGCATTGCCTGTACTTAGGGAAGAGCAAGAACTTAGGAGCACCAAGTGTGTCCGGGGACTCCAGTTCACAAGATGTGGGAGCATCATGGGGGAGACCCTTAGGGCTCTGTTCTAGTAGGCCTAACTTATTCCTATGAGGTGGATCCTTTACTGAGTATGTCAGAAGTCACTCCTGGCTTAAAATCACAGATTCATTAGTCCACCCACTCTCTGATATTTCTATAGTCGATCAAAGCAGTATTCCACACTTCATTGCTGGGTTCACTGTAACACCTGGTCTCAGTTGTAACAAGGTGGCACAGGACATGTGGCCTCACAGCACAACAGGGATGCTGAGGTTCCACACTTTCCCACTGCCTGCTTGCCTCATTTTGATTCTTGTACTGTAATCTGAGACCTTAAGAGAGTGGCTGCTAATATCATTGTTTGGGCTAGGGCAGGAATCTTCAGAGGAGAGAAAAGGAGCAGCTATCTCAACACCTATGACCAAATCGCATTTCTGTGTAGGCATAAACAACAAGGCATAGACTTTTGTGTTTTGGAATAAATAGGCAGTGATGGAATTGTGTCAAAAAATGTACTCAAGATGTGTCTGTGTCCTTAATCCCAATGAAGCTAAAACCACCGAATGATTAGTCAAAACAGTTAGGGAATTTTACCCCTGGGTAGTTCCTAAGGGGTATCTAGAAGACCCCTGTGTGTTCGGATATGGCTAGGATACTTTGTATCCAATGCCTTACTGTGCCAGTGGACCTGTGATGCAGGCTGACTGAGCCTTGGGGAGGGTGTTTGTGAAGGATGAATCTCCTGGCTCTGGGATGAGCTGGATGAGCTGGCCGCTCTGTGGCCTTTCATCCTGTGTCTGGAAAGTGATGCATGTTCATTATAACCCTTTTGCACAGCACTGATTCTCTAGGCTTCAGGGCCCTGAAAAGAAACTCCTACCTACCAGATGACTGAGAAAATCGGCAGATGACATGCTCCAAGTTCTGCTAGCTCCAATCCGGGGTTTATAACACCTTGCTGGACAGTTCTAGGAAGCAATCCTTCCTGGATTCTTCTACCTTCTGAAACCTTGTTCTGTGTGGCATCACAGAATCTTCCCATTTTTGTAGCTCTTTGAATTTGCTAATGTTTCCCCACTCTTATGGCTTTTCTTGCCTAAAAAAAATGTAGACATTTCTTTTGGGCTTGCCCTCAGAGGGCAGAAGAGGGTTCAGCAGTTCTGCACTCCCTGGATGTGTAATCCACCTGAATGTGAGCCCTTGGGCCCAGATGCCTGGTCCCTGACAGAGCCAGAGGTGCTCTGAATTGCTCAGCCATACCCAAAGCCCCTGACTCTGGAGGTTTCTTAAGATTTTAACTCATTTCATTTAGGACCTTCTCTAATCCACTGTGTTCACATTTTCACTTAAATTATACTTGCAAGGACATTATTTCCAAGTGAGTTCTTATATTACTGTTACAGACTGTCATAGACTAGGGGACACTGCTCAAAGAGGTCCAGTGCCTGACATATTATGCGGTCAATAAATGAATCATATCGGGTTTGTTTAGTTATTAAACTTCCTTTGTGGGGCTCTTCCCACTGAGGCACAGGGATATCCAAAAGGAAGCTCTATGACAGGGCTCAAGAGAGTAGGGGTCATCATCAAACAGAGAAGCTAGACCCCATGAGAAGGGAAAGTGGATAAGGGAGAGAGGCTTCAGAAGTTAGGAGCACTGGCTGCTCTTCCTGAAATCCTGGGTGGGACATCAGGACTCCCCAGGCACCCTCACACCACACAGTATCTCCAAAGCCAGATGATCTGTCACCCTCTCCTGGCCTCCATATACATTGCGTGCATAGTATGCATAGTTAGGCAGGCAGAGGAAGACACCACACTCATGAAGGAATAGATTAAATTTTAAAAGAGACACATCGAGGGGAGGAATGCTTGGAGTATATGGAGGGGAGAAGGAGCCAAGAAGAAAGGCTCTAGAAACTGGGGTCAAGATGATGGAGAGATTACTCAGTGGTTAAGAACACTGGCTGTTCTTTCAGGGGACCCAAGTTCAATTCCCAGTAGCCATATGACAGTACAGAACCATATCTAATTCCTTATCCAGGGGACCTGACACCATCACACAGACAGTCTAAACACCAAAGCACATAGAACAAAATAAATGAATAAATAAATAAAAGAAAGGAATCATTAAAAGGGCGTCTGAGGTCAAATTGGATGGATGACAGAAGCAAGCAGGAAAAGATGATCTTCTTGTTCATAAGGAGAGTCAGCTTAGTACTTTGATACCTTAAGAGAGTCAGGGCAGCAACTTTGGTACCTTAGGAGAGTCAGCTGATTATCTTGGTACCTGAAGAAATCAGGTCAGTAGATTGGTACCTTCAGAGATTCAGATCAGCAGCTTGGTAGTTTAAGAGAGTCAGGCCAGCAGTGTGGTACCTAAAGAGAGTCAGTCCAGAAGTTGGATACCTTTAAGAGTCAGGATAGCAGCTCGGTGCCTTCAGAGAGTCGAGCCAGCAGCTTGGTACTTTAAGGGAGTCAGCTCAGTACCTTGGTACCATAAAAGAATCGGCCAGAAGCTCGGTGCATTAAGAGACTCAGTGCAGTAGTTTGTTATCTTAAGAGATTCAGCTCAGCATCTTAGTACCTTAAGAGTGTCAGGCAAGGAGCTGGGTGCCTTCAGAGAGTCATCTCAGCATCTTTGTACCTTAAGAGACACAGGCCAGCAGTTGGTACCTTAAGAGAGTCATGCCAGCATCTTGGTACATTAAGAGAATCAGGCCAGCAGCTTTGAACCTCGAGAGAGTCAGGCCTCCAGCTTGGTGCTTTCACAGATTCAGCACAGCATCTTGGTACCTTAAGAGCATCAGTTAAGTATATTGGTTCCTCAAGTAGGTCAGGTCAGAATCTTGGTACCTTATAAGAGTCAGTTCAGGAGTTTTGTACATTAAGAGAAGCAGCTCAGCAAATGATACCTTAAGAGAGTCAGTGCCAGGTAGTTGTGGAGCATGCCTTTAATCCAAGCACCTGTGAGGCAGAGGCAGGCAGATTTCTGAGTTTGAGGCCAGAATGGTCTACAGAGTGAGTACCAGGACAGCTAGGGCTACAGAGAGAAAACCTGTCTCAAAGATGCAAAAAACAAAAAACAATTAAGAAAAAAAGGAACCAAAGAGTCAGCTCATCATCTTGGTATATTTAGAGAGGCAACTCAGCAGCTTGCTACCTTAAGAGGGTCATCCCATTAGCTTGGTGCATTCAGATAGTCGTCTCAGTATCTTTGTTCCTTAACAGTGTCAAGCCAGCAGCTTGGTACCATACTGGCCAGCAACTTGGTATCTTAAGAGAGTCAGCTCAGTAGTTTGGGGCCTTAAGAGAGTCAGCTCAGCAATTGGTACCTAAAGAAAGTCAGTGCCAGGCAGTTGTGGCACATACATTTTATCCCAGTAATGGGATGCAGAGGCAGGCAGATTTCTGAATTTGAAGTCAGCGTGGTCTGCAAAGTGAGCTTCAGGATAGCCAAGGCTACAGAGAGAAGCCAGGACTTAAAAATCAAAAAAAAATTAAGAATTTAAAAAATAGAGAGTCAGCTCAGCAGCTCTGTACCTTAAGAGAGTCAGCCCAGCAGCTTGGTGCCTTCTGAATGTTAGCTCAGTACCTTGGTATATTAAGAGAATCAAGCCAGCAGCTTGGTACCTTAAGAGAGTCAGCTCAGTACCTTGCTGTCTTAAGATAGTCAGGTCAGCAGATTGATGCCTTCAGAGAGTCAGTGCCAGGCAGTGGTGGCAGAAGCCTTAATTCTAGCACTTGGGAGGCTGAGGAAAGGAGGATTCTGATTTCGGGCGCAGTGTGGTCTGCAGAGTGACTTCCAGTATAGTCAGAGCTGCACAGAGAAACCCTGTCTCAAAAAAAAACCCAAAAATAAAAATTAAATATGTAAAAGAATGAGACTCATCTCAGCAGCTTGGACCCAGAAGAGTATCAGCTCAGTAGCTTGGTACCTTAAGAGAGTCAGGTAAGCAGCTTGGAAACCTAAGAGAATCAGCTCATCATCTTGTTGCCTTCAGTGAGTCTGTCCAACAGTTTGATACCTTAAGAGTGTCAGGCCAGCAGCTTGGTGCCTTCAAAGGATCAATTCAGCAGTTTGGTACCTTAAGAGAGTCATGCCAGCAGCTCGGTACCTTAAGAGCATCAGCTCAGTACCTTGATACCTTAAGAGTGTCAGCCCAGTTGCTTGTTAGCTTAAGAGAGTCAGGCCAGTAGCTTGATACATGATATGCAGTCAGTGATAAGCAGATATTAGCCCAGAAGCTTGAAATACCCAAGAAGCAATTCACATATCAAATGATGACCAAGAAGAAGGAAGAAGAGGCCCCTGGTCCTGGAAAGGCTCAGTGTAGGAGTGTAGGCGAAGAACAGGACAGGGAAGCAGGAATGGGTTGATTGGGGAACAGGGGGAGGGAAGAGGTCTTTTGGGACTTTCAGGGATGGGGGGCTTCCAGGAAAGGGGAAATCACATGAAATGTAAATAAAGAATATATCCAAAAAAACAAAATAAAAATATTCCAGCACTTGGGAGACACAAGCAGGCAGATTTCTGACTTCAAGTCAAGCCTGGACTGCAGAGTGTATTCCAGTAGAGCCAGAGTTACACAGAGAAAATCAGTCTCAAAACCAAAAAATCAATAATTGAAAAGAAAAGAAAGAAAGGATCAACTCAACATTGTGATACTTTTAGAGAGGCAACTCAGAAGTTTGGATCTGAAGAGTCAACCCAGCAGCTTGGAAGATTAGGAGAGTTGGGCCAACAGCTTGTTGACTTCAGAGAGTCAGTGCAGGAGTTTGGTACATTAAGAAAGACATACGATCATCTTGATACCATAAGAGATTGAGCATAATTTGGTACCTTAAGAGTGTCAGCTCTGTAGCTTGGTGCCTTAAGAGACCCGGGCCAGCAGGTTGGTACCTTCAGAATGTCAGTGGCAAGCAGTGGAGGTACATACCTTTAAGAAAAGCACTTTTGAGGCAAAGACAAGCAATTTTCTGAGTTTGAGGTCAGCCTTGTACACAGAGTGGCAGGAAAGTATGTCTAGCCCAGGACAGGCAGGGTTACACAGAGAAACTCTGTGTCTAATAGAAAAAGAATAAAAAATGAAAGACTCAGCTCATCATCTTGGTACCTTAAGGGAGTCAGGCCAGCAGCAAGATACCTTAAAAGAGTCAGTACAGCATCTTGCAACTTTAAGAGTGTCAGGCCAGCAGCTTGATATATTAGGAGACTGAGGACAGCAGGTTTGTATCTTGAGAGAATCAGCTGAGTAGTTTGACACATTAAGAGATGCAGCTCAGCAATTGGTAAATTAAGAGAGTGAATGTCAGGTAGTTGTGAAGTATGCCTTTAATCCAAGTACTTGGGAGGCAGGCAGATTTGTGACTTCAAGGTCGGCCTGGTCTACAGAGTGAGTTCCACGACAGCCAGGGCTATCCAGAGAAACCCAGTCCCAAAAAACCAAAAAATAAAAAAAAAATTGAAAAAACAAGAACGAGAAAGTCAACTTATCATCTTGGTATCTTTAGAGAAGCAACTCAGCAGCTTGGTACCTTCAGAGAGTCAGCCTAGGGGCTGGGTGCATTCAGAGAGTCAGCTCAGAATCTTAGTACCTTAAGAGACTCAGGACAGCAGCTCAGTACCTTTAAAGAGTCAGGACAGCAGCTTTGTGCGTTCAGAGTCAGGCCATCAGCTTGGTACTTTAAGAGAGTCAAGCCCGCTTCTTGGTACATTAAAAGAATCAGCTCAGTACCTTCTTTTCTTAAGACAGTAAGGCCTGCAAGTGGTATTTTCATAGTCAGTGTCAGGCAGTGGTGGCCTTTAATCCAAGCACTTGGGAGATAGAGGTAGGGATATTTCTGTGTTCGAGAACAGCCGGGTCTACAGAGTGAGTTCCAGGACAGACAGGCTAAGAAAGAGAAACCCTGTTTCAAAAGACCAAAAAATATAAAAGTAAAAAATAGAGAGAGAGTCAGCTCATCATCTTGGTACATTAAGAGAGGCAGCTCAAATTGTGTTAAAACCTGCAGGGTATTGGTACAGTGACAGGTATGTAGATCAATGGAACAGAATTGAAGACCCAGAAATGAATCCACACTCCTATGGTCACTTGATCTTTGAAAAAGGAGCTAAAACCATCCGGTTCAAACAAAAATAGTTTTTTCAATAAATGGTGCTTGTTCAATGGGAGGTCAACATGAAGAAGAATGCAAATTGACCCATTCTTATCTCCTTGCATTAAGCTCAAGTCCAAGTGAATCAAGGACCTCTACATAAAACCAGACACACTTAAACTAATAGAAAGGAATCTAGGGAAGAACCCTGAACATATGGGCACATGCGAGAATTTCCTGAATTGAACTCCAATAGCCTATGCTCTATGATCAAGAAATGACCAATGAGACCTGATACAATTACAAAGTTTCTGTAAGGCAAAGGACACTTGCAAAGGACAAAATGGCAGCCAGCAAATTGGAAAAAGATCTTTACCAACCCTACATCCGACAGAGGGCTAATATCCAATATATACAAAGAACTCATGAAGTTAGAACCCAGAGAGCCAAGTAACCCTATTAAAAATGGGATACAGAGCTAAACAAAGAGTTCTCACCTGAAGAATATCTAATGGCTTAGAAGCACGTAAAGAGATGTTCATCATCCTTAGTCATTAGGGAAATGCAAATCAAAACAACCCTGAGATTCCATCTCACAACAGTCAGAATGGCTAAAATCAAAAACATAGGAGACAGTAGTTGTTGTCGAGGATGTGGAGAAAAAGGAACACTCCTCCAATGCTGGTGGGATTGCAAGCTGGTACAACCACTCTGGAAAGCAGTCTGGCGGTTCCTGAGAAAACTGGGCATGACAATCCCGGAGGATCCGGCTGTACCACTCTTGGGTTTATACACAGATAGAAAGCGAGTCCCCTGTTCCTGGAAAGACTGGATGTAGTGGAATGCCAGGACAGAGAAGTGAGAGGAGTTTGAATGGGGAAAAGAGGGAGGGAAGGGGGCTTATGGGACTTTCAGGGAGGGAAGAAAAGGGAAAGGGGAATGATTTGGAATGTAAATAAAAAAATTTGAAAATAATTTTAAAAAAGAGAGAACAGCTCAGCATGTTGGTACTTTTAGAGTGTCAGGCAAGGAGCTTGTTACTTTTAGAGAGTCAGGTACGTAGCTCAGGAGAGCAGCTGGGTAGCTTAAGGAAGACAGGCCAGCATCTTGCTATCTTAAGGGAGTCACCACCAGGCAGTGGTGGCACATGCCTTTATTCTCAGCACTTTGTAGGGAGAGGCAGACAGATTTCTAAGTTTGAGGCCAGCCTAGTGTACAGAATGAGTTCCATGATGGCCACAGCTACACAGAGAAACCCTATCTCAAAAAACAAAAAATTAAAAATTAAAAAGAAATGAAAGAGATAGTCAGCTTATCTTCTTGGTATTTTTAGAGAGGCAACTCAGCAGTTTGGTACATTAAGAGATTCAGCCCAGCAGCTTGGTAAGTTAGGAGAGTCTGGCCAGTAGCTTTTTGCCTTCAGACAGTCAGTGCAGGAGTTTGTTGCCTAATGAAATACAGGCTATCATCTTGATTCCTTAAGAGAGTCAGCATAGTTTCGTACCTTAAGAGTGACAACGCTGTAGGTTGGTACCTTAATAGAGTCAGGCCAGCAGGATGGTACTTTTAGAATGTCATTGTCAGGCTGTGGTGGCACATGCCCTTAATACCGGCACTTGGGAGGCAGAGGCAGGCAGTTTTCTGAGTTTGAGATCAGCCTTGTCTACAGAGTGGCAGAAAAGCAGGTCTACCACAGGACAAGCTGAGCTACACAGAGAAACTCTGTCTCTAATCAAAAAGTAAAAAAAATAAAAAAATAAAAAAAATGAAAGAGAAAATCAGCTCATCATCTTGGTAACTTATGAGAGTCAGGCCAGGAGCATGGTACCTTAAGAGAGTAAGCTCAGCATCTTGTAAGTTTAAGAGTGTCAGGCCAGCAGTTTTGTACCTTAGGAAAGTCAGCACAGCAGGTTGGTACCTTTAGAGAATTAGCTCAGTAGTTTGGTACATTAAGAGATGCAGCTCAGCCATTGGTAAATTAATAGAGTGAATGTCAGGTAGTTGTGAAGCTTGCCTTTAATCCCAGTACTTGGGAGGCAGAGGCAGGCAGATTTGTGAGTTGGAGGCCATACTGGTCTACAGAGTGAGTTTCAGGACAGCCAGAGCTACACAGAGAAAATCAGTCTCAAAAACCAAAAAAATAAAAATTAAAAAAAAATTAAAGTCACCATCATGGTATCTTTAGAGAGGCAGCTCAGCAACTTGGTGCCTTAAGATATTCAGCTCAGCAGTTTGGTACCTTAAGAGAGTCAGGCCAGAATCTTGGTACCTTAAGAAAGTTAGCTCAGTAGCTTAGTTTCTTCACAGACTCAGTCCAGTAGCTTGGTTCCTTCAGAGAATCAGTGCATGGCAGTGGTGAACAATGCCCTTAATATCAGCATTCGTGAGGCAGAAGAAGGAAGATTTCTGAGATCGAGATCAGATTTGTCTACTGAGTGAGTCCAGCTCAGCCAGGGTTACACAGAGAAACCCTGTGTCAAAAATACAAAAACAACAAAAAAAAATATATAAAAAGAGTCACAGAGTTGGCACCGAGCCAATGTGGCTGGCCATTGCAGTCGTCCAAAGGTCTGAGATTCGATCACAGGACATCCTGGCCTCGACCAAGTAAGTTTTCGACACCCTCTGACTCCTTCTGAGATGCAGGAGGAGTTGGTGACAGAACAGTTTTTGTGCATCTGCTCCCCTCTCTGAGTGTGTAACATTGAGCTGGTGGTCTTGGGCTTTGAAGCACCCCGGGAACCTTCTGGGCAGAGGAGTGAGCACAACGTGGGCTGGCTTTGTTCTTGAGTTTAGGGACACTGAGTTTTGTACTCTGGGCAGCATCTGGAGAGCCTTGGTGGAAGATCTTCTTGGGTGACTCGGAAGCACTTTTCTGGGACAGAACGCTGCGAAAGCAGAGAGATTTTAGGGAGGTGCAGGTGTGGGGTGGTTTGAACTATATCATGGAGAAAGCATATCCTGCCCTGTGGATGGCTGCTTCGGCTCTCCAAACTTAACCAGTAAGAACTTTTACTATTACAGATGTTTCAAACAGGCAGGCCGACCAACAAACAAAAGCAGCAAAACCCCTGCATTTGTGAGTGTGCGTTGGCAAGTTCTCACAAAACCTCAGGGCCATTCTTTCTGCTCTTCATTTTCTTGTTCTGTTTTGTTTTTCGGGGCATGTTCTCTGTGCGTAGCTCTGGCTGTCTGGGAACACACTCTGTAGAGCAAGCTATCCTCAGACTCACAGAGGAGATTCCACTACACTCTACCTCCCAAGTGTTGGAACTACAGGCGTGGACCCCACTGCCTGCGGCCCATGTGCATTTTCATTGCTCTAGACTAGATTTCTGAACCAGCAGAGATGTGAAATTATGGTTATGATTATTATTACAGCACTGATTATAGATACCAAAGTCTCACAACAGCAAGAATAATTACTCTGCCACAGAATCCTGTATTCCCTGGAATAGTAAAGGAACAATTAAACTTAGGTCTTTTTAAAAGAAATAATTTGATATAACAAGGTCTATAGTAATACAAAATGTGCCTAAATCGAGCTAGTCCTATTTTAAATTATGTCAGACGCTATTTATTTTGAGAAACGTCTTCATTTGAGTGTTTCTGTATCCTTGTACTTCTTGTTATTCATACTGAAATTCTGAAGTGGTAGATATCATAGTTCCTATTCCGCACAATGAATATTATGCTCAAGTACAGTACATTTTTTTGTTGACTTTTAAATCATATGTAGGAAAAGTTAAGCTCACTCTACTGTCTAGAGTGTAAAAGGAATGACCTAATACTCCAAACAAAAGAAAGCGTGTTCCCTCTCCATTTACCATTTTTCATAATGACACAATATATGAAGATTTATTCAGTGAACCAGGCATGGATCTATGAAATCAGCATAGCCATTCCTACGTGTAGAAATTCCTAGCTGATTTAATTTCTGTGAGGCTTTAGGACCCTGCTTCATCTTTGGTTTTGTTATTGTTCTTGTTGTTGTTGTTGTTGATTTTTCCAAAAATAAGTGTTTTACACCCAATGCCCTCTATCCTTTATTTGCAGGATGCTGAGATTACAGGTCTATGCTAACAAATCACGCAGTGTAGAACAATTTTTATACTTAATTTTATGTTTTAACCTTGCGTGTATGTGTATGTTGGTGTATGTGTGTGCGTTTGTGTGTTAGTTTACACAAAGCATTTGTGTGTAGTGAATTATGAGAAGCACAGTGTACATGTTTTTGTTTGTTTTTTCAAGACCGGGTTTCTCTGTGTAGCCCTGGCTGTCCTGCAACTCACTCTGTATACCAGTCTGGCCTTAAAATCAGAAATCCTCCTGCATCTGAATTCCAATTGCTGAGATTAAATGCATGCTCCTCCACTGACAAGCAACACTGTGCAACTTACTCAGCAGACAGAATTTTAACCTTGTCTGAGTAGAGGGGTCTCTCTGCTGTTGTACTGCATTCACAGGCGAAAGCTCTAATATCTCTCTGCCTATACATATGTAGGAATGACACATGTACTCTAGGCCCTGGTTCACTCCGTGCTTTCCAAGGAGTGGAAGAAATGTTGTCAGGCTCACAGGGGTGGTAATGTCTATCGAGTTACACACCTCCAAGATCCTAGGTATATAATAGGAATTTTTGCCCTAATACAGATTTTCAACTATATTCGCAATTGTTAAACAGAATGCAATCTGTCTCCTATTTCTCATAGATGGATGTCGATGTGTGGTTATATTCCTTAACGTGAATGAAATAGTAAAATATACAAAAGTCCTTACAAGATAATTTCACATGAATCTACATGGAGTAATTAATGTGTTCTATCTCTATATGTATATGTATACACAAATTTATATGTGTGGTTATGGTTAAATCTCTCCCTTATTTGCACCAATTGATGACACAAGAGAATTTGCATACCAATAAAGAGTAAACTTACCACATGACAAATGGGCACTTGAGTTGCTCTGGGTAAGCAGGAGAACATAAGAAAATTGTTGGAGGAAAAATGAAGAATGAAGGTGTCGATAGGGGAGGAACAGGAAGCGTTTCTGTGTGAACTTGAATCTTGATTGGACAGTGGGACAGGACCTCATAACAGAAAATCTAGAAATGCTCAGGGGAGGGGATGAGCTCCAGGCATCCTGGGGGGACAAGTGAGAACAGCTCATTTTGCTGTAAGTCTAGGTGCTGTTCGTCATGGGTCCACTTGAATGTCTTCAGAGAGCTGAGAGCTGCACGTGTGGTTTACCCTGGCACAGGTAGGTAGATGGGTATGTACTAGGGCACTGAAAAGAGGATCTAAATGTGAGAGAGACTTGGGGACTTTGAGGAAGGAAGGAGAGCCAAGTGTCCCTCTCCCCCCACTCCCGCACTTCCCCCATACCACTCCTAGTGCTGTTTGGTTGTTTGTGAAGGGTTGGGGTGGGCTGAGGATTGGATGGAGGGGTAGGAAGGAGAGAGAGATGGTGAGGGATCTGTAATTAGCACATAGAGGATGCATGGTTCCCTGGTGGCCTAGCGATGGTGATGCTTCCTTAGTAGGGGCTTAGAATTGGGGTTCCTGAGGCCAAGGCCTGGTAAACAAGGGGGCAGGATGAGAGGTTGTATTAGAATATTCATTCCTTCTTTCGATATGTACTTGTCCTCAGCTCAGGGTGCTAGGATGCTTGCAGCCGAAATTGTGGAAGTGGGCAGCCTGCCCTCCTGAGCCTCTGAAGAGGACGGATGACTGGATGACTTTGTGCGGCAGCATTCTCCAGAACTCCTATTGAGTGGTACCTGAGAGACCAATCTGTGTGGCCAGGTAAGGAGACCAGGGTTTTCTTTCGTTCTCTTTAATTTTCATCTCCCATGGGAATTGGGCCTCATGCCAGGGAAACTGAAGACATCCCAGGCACACAGGACAGCCCACCCAATGCACTCGGTCTACTGCTGGGCCTCCTGCTGCCAGGTGGAAAGCACTTGGTACAGTGGCCCTGGTATCCCAAGGAGGGGGTAGATTGCCCACATCTGCCCCGTGTTGCCTCTGTTCAACTTCCCCTGTGCCCAGAGCTCTCTGACTCCACCAGCAGGGAGGTTAAGTTTCATAACCACTCTGATGGCCCAGGGTCATACTGGGAGGGACTTCTTGGCTGGCCGCCTTGACCTAGAATCTTGACAGAGTGTGCCAAGGGACCCTGGAGTCTGCACCCCCAAGAAGAGAACTGAGACCTGGCTGTCAGCTTTAGGGGACACCCTTGTGGGCTTGGCCAGGCCAGCCTCCTCTGGATCTCTGGGCCAGCTCCATTCCCAGTGGCCTTGCTGGGAGCCAAGTGGGTGAAGTCAGCACCTGGTGCTCAAGTCCAGGTGTTTGTTTCTGAGGTCCTGCCCCCATGGTCCAAAGTGGCACTGGGTTAAGGTAGGACTGCCTGAGGGTCCAGTGAAAGTACCAGTTCACCCGCCTTAGGTCTAGCCGGCCTCACTGTTGGCCCTTCAGTGGCTGGCAGGTGCCCTGCAGTTGATGACAGCCTGTGTTCAGTGACCCTTCATCTCTGCCTTGCACACTCCACATTCTTGGTCTCTTATGCACCCTCATGAATACCACACACACACACACACACACACACACACACAAACACACACACACACATGCATAGGCCGCATTCCCCCATCCAGCAACATACAAAAACATTCCTTAAGCATCCCCAGTAGCCTGTGACACAGCCCATCTTTGTTCTCTGGGAAACATTAGCGCTTAGCTGCCATGTTGGCTGCTGGTTGGTGCAGGTTAGCATTTTTGTTTTTTGGCTCTGGAAGGGCAGAGGGAGAGCACCCATGCAGACAGTCAGTTGGCATTGTTGGTGCTTATCTCTGGATTTCCCTTCCTTCTTTTGGAAAAGGCTCTCTCCTTGAGCCATGCTGCAGATCGGGATCAGGGTTCCAAGCCTGTCCGGAAAACACCCAAGGGCCCAGAAACCTTCAATGGTCTGGGAGGTTCCACCATAATCTATAGCAGGCAAACTCATTGTGTGCCCCAAGTTGGTGAGGAGCCTAGGCAGCGTCTAGGCAGTGTCCTGGCTCGCTGTGAACCTGAATAGAAACAGTCAGAGTATGTTGTATTCCCGAGTGTGTCCAAACAGGCCAGGCTTCCACAGTACCTTCCCGGTCGGGCCCTTTGAAAGCTACCTTACTAGCATGCTCGATTCCCAGGCAGGTAGCTTACACGGGCCTTCTAAGGAAAACCCGCCCTTCCCTAACGTCCAGGCAGATGAGCCAGGGTGAAGGCTGCAATGACATGGCCTTCCATGCCATGACCAGGGATTTCTGGAATAGAGATGGTTCTGGAATTATCTGATGCACAGCCTAGGATCCTAGAAGACAGGGAGACCAGAGTATCTCTCAGGCTCTGGCTCTGCCTCTGGCCCTGTGTCTCTCTGTCTCTTTATGAGTGTGTGTGTGTGTGTGTGTTTGTGTGTGTGTGTGTGTGTGTGTGCCCGTGTGCACACCTATGTGTCTCTGCATCTATTCGTTGTGTGTCCCCTGTTCAGGTCCCTACGTCCCTGGGAGACTTGAAGAGGGTCCAGTTTGGGCCCAGGTTATAGCAGTCCTTATGGTGTTGAACGCATTATTGTCTGAGAAGGACAAGTTTGCATGTGGGGGAAACCATTAAGGCTGTTCGTATCCAGAGGCCATAGCTCCAGTGGGGACAAATTATAGAAAGGTCCAATAGGGACGGCAGGATATTTGTTCCCGGTGGCACTACTCTTTTGGTGGAAGAGACAATTGCTTATCAATCATAACGAGGGTGGCAGGACAGATCGTTCCTTGGGATTGCAGGCCTTGCTCCTCTGAGAAGCCAGAGCAGGCCTGTCTGGAAAGAGAAAGCTCTCCTGGTTGTATCAGAGAAGAAGCCACCATGAAATTTTGCAGGGAATGGGAATAGGAAAGCAAGGGCAGGCTTGCCTCGTGGAGGCTGTTCGAGGGGTCTTTTTCCACCAGCTGTGACTTAGGATTTCAGCAGTCCAGGGGTGATCCTCTGGAGAGTCTCAGTGTTCATGACAGAAGGGCTTGTTGGTGGAGAGTGAAAAGTGTTTCCCACATGGCCAAGGAATACAACATATGGTATCCTGAGAGGCCCATGTTCCCTGAAAATGTCCCTGCAACTGTTTATATTGGTGAGCCAGAGGCACATCTTTCTAGGAGTTGCTTAGATACGTAGGTAGGGAGGTAGTTTGGTGGATATGTAGGTGGCCAGCCAGTTGTTATGACCCAGTGGTAGTGATCCCATGGAGAGTATGTTTGATAGCACCTTGTGATTTTCCAGTGGGGCCCCCAGAGTACCTTGGTGTGAAGTAACCTAGGAGGAGGTAGGTAGTCAGGGGAAGGGATGAGCTGTAGGCCTCATGGGGGCACCAGCCTCCCTTGGCAAACTCTGCTCCAGGGATTGACTACTCTGAGCCTTCGGATGTGGAGGGATTCCCCAATATAGCATCACTCAGGGCGAGGCACATCAGGGCTTCAAAGTCACTCAGGATCTGGTCAGCCCCCCCAACAATCGGTGCCAGGGGAATCCTGGTACTTCGTGGGGGGGGGAAGAAATAGCCTTGCAGGCTCACAGGAGGTCAAACCAATAGCCAGTGACAGCAGGACCAACTAATACCAGAGGTAACCAGATGGCAAAAGGCAAAGTTAGAAAAGTTATTAACAGAAATCAAGGCAATATGGCACCATGCGAACTCAACCCTCCAAGAGCAGCAAGTCCTGGATACCCCATCACACCCGAAAGGCAAGATCTGGATTTAAAACAACTTCTCATGATGCTATTAGAGGATTTCCAGAAGGAAACAAATAAATCTCATAAAGAATTACACGAAAACATGAATCATACTGTAGAAGCCCTTACAAAGGAAACACAAAAATCACTTAGAGAAATGCAGGAGAATATGGGTCAACTGATGGAGGCCCATAAAGAGGCAACACAAAAATCACTTAAAGAAATGAATCAACTGGTAGATTCCCTTATAAAGGAAACACAAGAATGGCTTAAAGAAATGCAGGAGAATATGGATCAACAGATGGAAGCCCATGAGGAGGAAACACAAAAATCGCTTAGAGAAATGCAGGAGAACTTGGGTCATCAGGCAGAAATCCTGAAAGAGGAAACGCAAAAATATCTTAAAGAAATACAGGAAAATACAAACAAACAAGTGAAGGATCTCAGCAAATCCATCCAGGATCTAAAAAAGGAAGTAGAAACAACTAAGAAATCACAAAGGGACACAAATTTGGAGATAGAAAACCTTGGGAAGAAATCAGGAGTCTGAGATGCAAACATCAACAATAGAATACAAGAGATGGAAGAAAGAATCTCAGATGCTGAAGATACCATAGAAAGCATCGACACAACAGTCAAAGAAAATGCAAAATGCAAAAAGTGTAACCCAAAACATCCAGCAAATCCAGGACACAATGAGAAGACCAAACCTAAGGATTATAAGTATAGATGAGAGTGAAGATTTGCAACTTGAAGGGCCAGTAAATATCTTCAACAAAATTATGGAGGAAAACTTCCCTAACCTAAAGAGAGAGATGCTGACGAGTGTACAAGAAGCCTATAGAACTCCAAACAGACTGGACCAGAACAGAAATATCTCCTGTCATATAATAATCAAAACGCCAAATGTACTAAACAAAGAAAGAATATTAAAAGCAGTAATAGAAAAAGGCCAAGTAACAAATAAAGGAAGACTTACACAAATCACATCAGACTTCTCACCAGAGACTATGAAAGCCAGAAGATTCTGGGCAGATATCATGCAGACTCTAAGAGAACACAAATGCCAGCCTAGACTACTATACCCAGCAAATATCTCAATCACCATATATGGAGAGACCAAAACATTCCATGATAAAACCAAATTTACACAATATCTTTCCACAAAACCAGCCCTGCAAAGGATAATAAGTGGAAACCGACAATACAGGGAGAGGAACAATACAAGGGTGTACCTGGAAAAAACGAGTTATCAGCATTCTTTCATAAAACCATAAAGTAGAGAACCACTCAAACATAAAGATAGCGTCAAGAATAGCAGGTTGCAATAATCACTATTCCTTCTTCAGCCTCAAGTCTACTACAGCTCCTGTCGCTGCTCTTCTTCTGCCCTTCTTTCTGCCATAGTCACTCTTGACCTGTTCAGTTATTGTTATTTACAGCTTTCATAGTTCAGTCTGCTGATAGCTCAGCGGCCACTGCTGCTCTGCTGCGTCTTCTGTTCCTTTCCTTCCTCTGATGACTTATTCCTCAGTTACCATCTTAGCTCATATTCTGAAGAGGAGGCAAGAAAATTTCACTTGAGGGGGATGGAGAAATGGATCTGTGATTAGGAACACTTGTTGCTCCAGTATATGATCTAGACTTGGTTCCCAGAACCTATTTAATGGCTTACATATATTTGTAACTCAAACTTCAGGTGATACAACATATATTTCTGACATCCACAGGTATCAAACATGACCATGGTATACATATACACATTTGGGCAAAACATTTATGTAAAATAAAAGTAATGATATATACAGATATAGATATATTTTAAGGAATTCTTAAGAGAAAACTTTTATTGGGACTGGTGATACAAACCAGGAAAGGAAAGGCAGAAACTGGTAAATGTCTTCCTACAGACACATTGAGCCCAACAACTCTGCCTTGTAGAACCAGTAACAGTCATTAAGGCTTATATTGTAGGCCAATCACAGCCTTTCCACTACCTACCAATCATATTCACTAAGGAGTATGTTTAGACAAATCACAATGTTGACTTTTAGGACCAATAAGAGTCATTTAACTTTGTATTGTAGACCAATCACAATCTGGCTCTTAACAGCAGCGACAGCCACTTAAACTTGTGTTCTGACCAATCACAGTCTTGCCTTTTAGAACCAATAAGAGTGAGTGAGTCTTATGTTCTAAACCAATCTCATTCTATAGTTCCCAGGATGCAGTAAACATACGACCATTTGACTTCAAGTGGGTGGTAAGGTAAGGTTTAATAAGTTGGAGCTCTGTTGTAAGGGCAAAAATCTGAGGTATTTCCTGTTTAATCTAGTCCCAGTCATTGAAATAGGAATGGTGATCTCACCAACAGTAAATTGTGGATGTGATAATTTTATATTTCAATTGTATCAGTTGTTAGTATAAGGTTATATAGTTAACTATCTGAGATGTTTAAGCTTAGCTGTCTAACTTGATCTTCATGAAATAGCATTCCTTTTCTTGAGTAATACTATTTATACCAGAGTTTACAATCTCTGGTACCCTCATGCTTTTAATTGGCAAAAAGGACCAGACTAGTTGTATTTTTAAATACCGACAAGTTTTATCATGAAGGTTATATAGCACGAAAGAAACCATGAAGGATGATGAAAAATAGCTGATAAATTATAGGTCATGGGTTTAAAAAGATGATAGGTTTTAAATAATAGATGACAAAGTATAGATTGTAGAATATAAAGAATTATATAATAGATGATAAATTGAAGAGTAGAGGTATAAGAGAAAGAAGAAAGATGAACATTAGATATAAGATAGAGGAGAGATATGGGATAAAAGGTAAAGAAATTTGAGGATAGTTACATAATATGTAGAGGGTAGAAAAGATAGCAAAGGAATATGTGTATATATATGATCTAGAGGAAAGATGCTAAATATATGGAGATAGGGGATATAGATCATAGATGCACAATAGATAGAGGATAGGAAATAGATAGAATATAGATATAGGAAAACTAGAAGATGATAGATTGATGGAAGACAGACAAAATAGATACTCTCTAGCTTCTAGAGGACACATGATAGATAAATAAGAGATAGACAAAGGATAGGTAAAAGAAAGAGGGAAATTATATGAAAGGGAGACTCCAGCAGAGCTAGAAGTTAAGGATAGATGGAAGAAAGATAAGTGGTAGCCAGAGGATAAGTGATACATGGATTGTAGACAGACACGGGACAACTAGAGTATAGATGGTAGATACATGGCAGAGAGACACAGGTTGTTTAGGAGACAGATGATAGATATATAGAAGACAGACACAGGATAGCTAGAGGATATATTCAAACATAGATGGAAGACAGACACAGGATATCTAGAATTTTGATGATCGATGGAAGACATACAGAGGAGAGCTCTAGGACTGTAGATAGACAGACAGAGAGACTGACAGACAGACAGACAGACAGACAGACAGATAGACAGACAGACAGAGAGGTGGTAGATGAGAGATAGATAAATGATAGATGTAAGGTAGATAGATGATAGATAGATATAGATAGATAGATAGATAGATAGATAGATAGATAGATAGATAGATAGATAGATAGATAGATAGATAGATAGATAGATAGATAGGTAGGTAGGTAGGTAGGTAGGTAGGTAGGTAGGTAGGTAGGTAGGTAGGTAGGTAGGTAGATAGATAGATAGATAGATAGATAGATAGATAGATAGATAGATAGATAGATAGATAGATAGATAGATAGATGATAGATAGATAGATGATAGATAGATAGATGATGATAGATAGATAGATGATAGATAGATAGATAGATAGATAGATAGATAGATAGATAGATAGAAAGACAGACAGACATACAGATAGATAGTTAGATAGGTAGGCAGATAGACAGACAGACAGATTATAGCAGACAGACACATAGATAGATACATAGATATAGTCAGACAGACAGACAGACAGACAGGAAGTAGGAGAAGTAGAAGATAAATGATTCAAGGATGGTATATATAGACAGGCTAGCTAGAGGATAGATGATAGACAGATGGAGAGTCACAGGATAGCAAGTTGATAGATGATAGATGTAAGACAGAGACAGGAAAGTGAAAGGATTGATGATAGATAGGAAGATAGGCTGGTAGGTAGAAAGACAGACAGAGAGACAGATAGTAGAGATTACAGATTTCTCGTAATTAAAAGTATGAATGACTTGTCTGGGACTCAGGATAGCTAGAGGATAGCTGATAGTAAAATAAAGAGAATTTGGTTAAAGTATTGATGGTAGATGCAGCACAGTGAGAAGAAGATAAAGGATAGATAGTAGAGAAATAGGAGGTCTATTGCATAGATAGACACAGGATAGCTGGAATATGGATAATTAATAGATGAAAAATAGACACATGTTAGGATTACTAGGGAATAAATGATAGTTGGATCGAAGCATATAGCAGATTGTTAAGAGTACAGGCAATAGACATATTGATGATAGCCATAGGGTGTGTAGAAGATAGAAGAATGATTCTTGGTAGATAATAGAGATAATGTAGACACAGGAGAACTATTGGTAGGTGAAAGTCAATCACATGATAAGTAGACGGAATATAAGAGGGATAGATACAAGGTATCTGGAGCATAGATTATTCCTAGATGGAACAAGGGACCATAAGTGCTAGGGGATAGATGATCCATAAATGGAAGATAAGACTTAGAATAGCTGCAGTGTAGGAGATCTGTTGATAGAAGATAGACATAAGATAACTCCAGGATACATGCAAAAATAGACATAGGATATTTATCAGGCATATAGTTAAGTAGATATAAGAGGGCTACAGCAGGTAGATGTTATAGATTGTAGAAAGATGTTTACTTAGTAAAAAATTGTTCTTATTTGGTTTTAGAATCCACCTTTACCTGACTGAAAAAATGGAGAGAAATTCAGAATCAAATGTGACGAGGTAGCAATTAATAATGCAGTTGACAAAGCTTTCTGCCCTGGACCCTGTTGTTATTTCAGATCTAGACAAGTAAACTTCCTCAGGGAAGCTTGTTTCTATCAAGGGTATTCGGTCTCTTCCTTGGGTTTTCTACTCTCACAGACCAATTTCATTGGAAGGCCAAGTCAGAATTTCTATCAAAGCAGGTGAGAACAGAATGGAAGCAAAGCCTTGCCGTTTTACTCAAGCTAATTCAGGTTTAATTTAAGTGATTGTTTAACAACAGTACCAGACATTGTATGGACTATACTGCGAAGACATGGGAATGGATTGATCTCTACTTTAACAGACTCAGATTCAAATGGTGGAAACACTGAATTCATTTAATTGTTTTAATAGAAATAGAGCTTATTTGTTTGCTTGCTCTTGTATTATTTATTTTGGAGACTAGCTCATATTTAGCCTAAGACTTGCATCAAATCCACAATGCTCCTGCCATTCCACTTGAGTATTGAGATTAATGCAATTTTTGACATATCCTGCCACAGTAGTTATGATGTGTAATGAAGACTTTGAATGTTTAATTAATGAAAAGGTCTGTCTTTCTTTCATCTTAGTCTACCTATTGGGGCACCATAAGAATAATTAGCCTCAGCATTGCCATACATAAAGCTCACTTTTATTTCTCTGTTAATTAGGGATGCCTCTAATTTTCACACAAAGACAACCCATGAAGATTGTTGCAATTTGCTGAAGAGGCCACAGAAACTGATGAATAAATTTGGATATGGACCATCGAAAAAGAGACTTAGAGCACGATCCACAAGATGTGAGACTGCTATTGCCTCTGCACCTTCTTCAAGAGGTTTGACTTAAATCCATTTCTTTCTCGTACTATTGCTGACTTGAGAGCATCAGAGTCCTTACCATGCTTCAAGTGGCTTAGGAGAGAGAGAATTGGTTGGAGAAGCCCTTGACATATCTTTGGCTACATACATGGTTTGTTTCTCTCCACTTACAAGGCTTTTGTTGCAAGACATATATTCAATGCGTAAAATATTCCTGAGACTTTTATAAGAGTAGAACTTACTAGAAGCATAAACTGACAATAGAAATGTCTATGTGGACTTGTAAGTCGATGCTTTTATCATGGAACACATTTAGCTAAGGACATGTGATGGCTTTATGCCCATAAACATATAGTCATAATTTCTTAATCTTAGGTGAAATAACTATTTTTTGTTTGGTTTTTTGAGACAGGGTTTCTCTGTGTAGCCCTGGCTGTCCTGGAACTCACTTTGTAGACCAGGCTGGCTTCGAACTCAGAAATCCTCCTGCCTCTGCCTCCTAAGTACTGGGATTAAAGGCGTGTGCGACCACCGTCCGGCAACAACTATTTTCTTAACTTCATTATTCCTCTAGAAATTTCCCTGATTCTATTTCTCTTTGTGGCTAATCTTCTCAAAATATTTTCTAGGCCATGTCTACTCCCTAATATTGCATTGCATTTCTTCTTCATCCCTCTTCAAAAGGACTATAGCTGCTAGCACTCTTCATCCTATTGTGCTAATTCTTCACATACCCTGTTCTTATTGCCTCTTTTATGAAGGTACTTGAACTCCTCAGCCCCCAAGAATGCACTCTGAGGTCATGTTGTGAGACACCTTCCCTAAGGTCAGAATTACCCAGCACAAGGGAAAATCTCTTTTTCTTTTGAGTAGAGGAGCTAATTCAGTTTTACATAAAGCATTGACGTGGGATGCTGTTACTGAATTCCTTTACTGATTCAGGTCAATGAAGAGGGCTGTGAGGAAAGGAAGAGAACAAGATCAGGTATGCTGCAGGTTGAGCAGACCTGGGAACAGGAGGAAGAACAGTAATAGTTGAGAACTGACAATCCTCCAGTGAAAGACCTTTGTCCAGAAATGAAAAGAGTACAATTTTAGCTCTTAGCTATGGACTGGTAATTTGGGTCTATGTAGAGTTCTTAAACTTGTCTGCCATATTGTGCATCCTGAATTTTGATAGACCCAAATGGAACACTATAAGCTGTTGGTTGGTTTTCAATTTCATCATTTCTTTGTGAAAACTGGTTCGGTAGTTAAATGCACATGACATGCAACCCTGATGACCCGAGTTCAATCCACAGAGCCCATATAAAGAAGGAAGAAGTGAATCAACCCCAAAAGTTGTCTTCGAACAGGTACACATGAGCTATGGATCACATAAGCACCTCCTTACAAAATAATAAAGTATTTCTCTAAATTATAAGCTCGAGGAATCTAATATCAATAATTATTTTAATATAACACCTGTCATTTCTTTTATGCAAAGGAATATTAAGTGTACGAACAACTTATGAACAAAACAAAGTTCCTGTTTTTAATACCTATGAAGAGTACCATAAGATGGTTCTTCACATAAGGGTCTTTTTAGTTGTTTTTTTATGTTGTTTATATGTGGATCACATAAAATGGAAGCTGTGCTACCTCACTTTTCAAAGAACAGCTGTAAAAGCACAGGTCTTCAAACAATAATGCAACAAATGTTATAACAATACACATTCTTAGATGGATTCCTAAGCCACATGAAGACATCCTTTATCCTTGCAAGCACTTTTACTAAAAAAAAAAAAAAAAAAAAAAATTGTAAATATCATGTACTGAGATTTGTGTTATGAAGAAGCCTCCAGATATATCATTTGAAGTCTGTTAATGGTTTTATGACAGCAAATGCATATTCAAACTATTCTAGAGGCTGACTATAAACTGCATGGATATTTGTAGGCACAAGGGCTGGGTGTCTGCTATGAAGCCGTGAAGAACATTCCTCTACCACCTTTTAGCTTCTGTCTGGTATTTGTAACTTCCTTGGAAAATCTTTTCTTAGAGAAGGTTTTCATGCCACACGTATGCCCTAAGTATGAATACAGCTATTTTTAAACATAAAAATGAAAAAAAAACAGTAGGGCCTGTGGAAACAGGGACAGCTTGAGCCATTATTTTGACTACGAAAAAAAGTTGAAGTTTGTGTTTTTCAATTGGAGCTGGGGGTATTTCCTAAGTAATAGAACTTGTCTAGCATGTGGAGAATCCTTGATTCAATATTCTGACATCAGTAAAAGTAGCATACAATTTTTGATTAACACATAATGATTCTAGGAGCTGGGCAGTTGCTATTTATGTGCTAAAAATATCTTCTCTTGCATGAACCTTTGGGCAAGGATATACTCAAACCAGTTCCAAACCACAGCAGGTAATAAGAGAATACTTGAAACTAGTGTTTGATTCATTAATGATTATGGTATGGAGATAAGGATAATCACTTAAGAGTACTAACTGCTTTTGCAGAGGGTATAGGTTTAATTCCCAACACTCACACAACAGCTCACAATTGTCTGTAGCTCCAGGTCCAAAGGATCTGATGCCGCCATGTGGCCTGTATGGGTACCAGGCACACACATAGTGTACAGAAATATATGCAGGGGGAAAACACTCATACACACGAAGTAAAAAATATTTTTAAAATATTGTGCTTTTCATGATACAATTCACTTTATCAGAGATTTGACACCAGTATTGCTTTTTTCAAAGAACTGCCTTTTTGTTTTTACTATGAGATACTCTTATTTGCTACTATCTATTTGCATGAATTCTATGAGCTTGTTTTTTAAAATAACAATTTTATTGCAGATCAGGGTAAGGAAGAACTGCTTTGAAATAAATATTGGAGTTGTTGAGGATCACACAAGCAGTGTCTTGATTGCAACATTAATTTAAGTGAATGTGGACATCTGATTAGTGCTACCTAGGGGAGCATAGCTTTATTTGTGCTATTCTTAGAGTTGATACTGAGGCAGGCACACACATATCTAAATTTCCTTTAGCTGGATAACATTTTGATATTTCACATGCTCTAAATGTCACCTTTTGGGAAACCTGACTTCATACCATGGTTTCTGAATTCTTGTTCTATCTGGTAACACACATCTACTCTATTTCCAATCTCTGATTCATCTGTGACTGACAAGTTTCCCACGACTCTAACATACGTGGACTTAGGACATGGATTAGTACATAACATTCATAGTCATCTAATATAATAGATATTATAATATAATAGTTATTTTAATAGAACACAGTAAATATATTCCATTTCTTACATATCAATAAAGTAGGCACATACTTTTGCTTCTCTTACTTTAGAATAAGCTTGGTCCTACTATAAGCAAGCTCAATATTTTATGAACACATATTAATTGCATGTAATAATCAGTTTCACAATGGCATTTTCATTCATTTATATAATGCATTTTGATCATATTACACTCCATTACTTTCTCTTGTCCTTCCACTTCTCTCATATCTCCTTTTCTCCTCCAAGATACTTTCCATTTCTACTATTACAGATTGGATAAGGGGGATTTAAAGAGGCCCAACCCATCCCTGAGAATTAATAGACAAATAAACTGTAGTTAAGGGAGAGTGGCTCATAAGTCCACAACTCTTCCAAAGGGTCTCTGGGCAATTGACAGTTACTAAGAGAAGGAGAGACATTTTGTTCTAGGTGTAGCCATTGGAAATGTACTCATACATTATATGGAAACTCTCATCCGTGTGCCTATAAGAAGCCTTAATGAAATTTATAGAATCACATCTAAAAACATTTTTATATATTTTAAAATCTTTGTAAATGTTCTCTACAAGGAAGTATTTGTTTGCATATCAGTCCATTATACATCAGAAACGTATGTATAATGACAATCTACACTCAGAAATGGACCTTCCTAGCATGTGATAGAAAATTTAGTGTTAATTTTGGGTACACTGAAACTTGTCTAAGTGACACATCTTTTGATAAATATCTCATGCTTAAAGTTAAGTAGATTCTGTGTAGGAGGCAGAATAATAGAATTTTAATTAAGTATGTGCCTACTTTATTGATACATAAGAATATATTCTATTTATACTAACTATTATGCTAATAGTTTTTATACTATTAAAACTAGTAATTATTTATTATACTAACTTTTATGTTTTATTATACTAACTTTTATGCTTAGAAATAAAGCTATCATTTTATTATTGTTCACTATTTAATTATGTTATTATTCTGTCTTTATTAGTCATTTGAAAATATTTCGATTGTACTGAGCATAGATGGAAAAGATGTTTTTGTATCCCAGAATGTGTCACCTCTTCTTGGCCACTGTTCAGTAAATTATTGCAGCTTTTGGGAAAATGGGTCATTCTGGATTATTGTTCATGAGTTATTTCTTTTTAGCCTCATATAACTCATTGGTGTCCAGCTATGCCTCTGTTGCATCATCTTCTCCACTAGTTTCAGTGTTAAGTCAATAAAAACCATCTGGGATTCCTCTAAAGGCTCTTACTCTTCCCTGTGCCCTATTCACTTCTCTAATGTGTGTCTAAGTTGAAGTCTCTGGTAGAAAACTAAAACATGCTTCTTGCTAAGAGTCTCAGGAGATGGCAGTGAGCAGGGTAAATTCCTTTCTTCTTTTGGAATGACTGAGTGCCTGTGCTTGCATGCTTGATTTAAAGCAAGGCATTGTCATTATCAGGTGAGCATTTACCAACTGACCTAATCTCTAGTCCTCTGAATTCTTTTTATATTGATTCCCCCTTTCTTCTACCAATGGAAGAATAGGTAATACCTCTTGGTATTTTATATTTCACATCAAATGTGTTGAATTTTTAATTTCTAACTATTCGTGAATTTAAAAACTCCTTTAAAAATTAACATACAAAATATTTGGGTTCCACAATGGCTTTCTTCTTTCTTCTTTCTTTCCTTCTTTCTTTCCTTCTTCCTTTCCTCCTTTCTCCCTTTCTTTCTTTGTTTCTTTGTTTCTTTCTTTCTTCCTTTCTTCCTTTCTTCCTTTCTTCCTTCCTTCCTTCCTTCCTTCCTTCCTTCCTTCCTTCCTTCTATCCTTCCTTCCTTCCTTCCTTCCTTCCTTCCTTCCTTCCTTCCTTCCTTCTTTCCTTCCTTCCTTCCTTTCTTTCTCAAAAAAATAAGGTAGTATTCTATAGCTCAGCCTGCCCCCAAACTCCTTATGTAGCCCCATGTTTTTCTTGGACTGAGGGCATTCTATTTTATAAATGGATCAATGAAAACATATTTATTGAAAAAAAAAATGTGTTTCTTTATGGTTCAGGGGGGAAGCGTTGAATTTTTGACATCAAAATAAAAAGGCCAGATTAAAATGTAAAGAGGGCTTTGGACTTGAAAGTGTGAGGAAGGTACAAAAGAGGAAGGATTCACATTGAAGAGTGAAAAAGGGCAGAGTCAGGGAAAGTCTTTCAGGCAGAATTGAATAGTCACTTCAACGCATGGCTGTGTGGAGTTTTCTCAACCACATTTACTCTCTGGTATCAACATTAGAGACAACACTATGGGTGAGTAGCTGAGATTTTTTTCCAGACTCCTAGAGGAAAACAAGACAGGGTGAAGATTACAAATCTGTGGTCTCTGGGATGGTAGGGAAGGATCTGACTGTTTGAGGGAGATAATGCACAGGAAAATTGTGGCCAGAATGGATTGTAACATGGAGTAATTGCTAGGAGATAATGCAAACTGCCTGAAGCACGGCACCTATAGCCATAAATGGCATGGGCAGCAATAAACTCATATGGTAAGGACACAGGGTAGCCTAATGGTATTAGTATAGAAAGCAAAATCTGTTCTTTCTTCCTCTTCCCAGGAAGATCTTATGGGGAACAGTCTATTAAATCTTGTTCCTGATCAACAAAAGGAGGAAGTATCTGAGAAGATCATTCTTAATCTTCCATTGGCAGATATAGGTATGTATACATGGCTTTGTTTTCTTTTTAATTTAATGTTTGAGCTTTGAGGGCCAAGTAATAAATACTCAGCTGAACAATATCCTGCTCTCTTATCCCTTAGTAAATTTTGAAAAAATATTAGTGTAGCTGCTGATAATATATTCATCTAAGTTTATGGCCTATAATTTCAAATGCTACATTTCTAACATTAAAATTTTATTTCCTCTGGAGAAATAGGGAGGACCTCATGGGCCCTCACTCTCAGATGAGGATTCCATACCCTCAGTAGAGGAGCTCGAGAGAGCTGATGGATGCTGGGGGAGAATGAGGAGTGCTCTTTAAAGAGATTGTCCCTGGCAGACTGACCATGCTCTAGCAGTGGTTCTCAACCTTCCTAATGCTGAGACCCTATAATACAGTTCCTCATACTGTGGTAATACCAAAAAAGTATTTTCATTGCTACTTCATAACTGTAATTTTGCTAATGTTATGAACGGTAATGTAAATATCTGATATGTACATGGTCTTAGGTGACCCCTAGGAAAAGTGAGTTGTTCTATCCTCAAAGGGCTGAGAACTGTTGCTCTAGTGGAAGGATATGGGTATCACACATTGGAATTGTAATTATTTTTTGGAACACAAAATTGGGAAAGATTGAGTAGATATGTGGCACTGAATCTGAGAGAAGTTTAAGGGAGTGTGGCATGAACATAATAAAATATATCACATGCATAGATGAAATTCTCAAAGAAACAGTAAAATTATTTTATTGAAAAATTATCCCCACCCTGTCTTATTCTTTACCCTAAACACTAATTACAACATCATTTCTCTAATTTTAGTAGTGTTATATAAATACCTGTATTTTATATTCTGGCAAGTGCCTTATTGTACAGATATAACAATGGTATCTCTGTGAGTACCAGCATTCATGGAAAGAAAATTGTGTTCCTTAAAATGTTGTCTTGACTAAGGAAGACTATTACCGTTTGAAATAATCCATTAGACTACATAACTTTATTCGTATATTGCTTTCTGTAGTGGGAAGCCTAATTGAGTTTTGCTGTTATGTAAGAAAAGGAACTGCAGGTCAGAGTGGCCAGAGCAGGTATTGACATAGGGCCAAGGACCAGGAGAGAGACACATATAAGTATGTGAAATTCATCTTGTACCTACAGGATTCTTATGATGGTAAGCAATTCTGCTGATGATATTTACATGATGTTCGTGTGTGTTGTATTCACTGATTATTAGCATATTTATTCTTGTATTATTGTCAATTGTAAAATCTCTGATACTGCTACATTCACAATTTCTGGCAACATTAGACTTTTAAAAATAATAGTGACATGTGTAAGGTTGGGTCGTATAGAAACATGGATGACTATATTGGTGGAGGTTATCTCCTTTTACAAAATAAAATTATTTTTAAAACTTAATCAAAAAGGTTTAGTGCACTGAATAGCATAAATGGAACTCCATGAATAACTTGATTCAGTTACAGGTGGATTATGTGGTTTGTAAATCATACCACAGATTAGATTAACTGGAGTCCATAGTTCTAACATCTTATCAAGGACCAATATATACAATATAAACACTAAAACTCTACACACTAACCGGGGAAAGAAGTCATTTCTCTAAAATTTTCAATAGATAAAATTTATGTCAGATGTGCTATGGGACCTAGTTTTTGAGGGTTATGAAGTACAAGCTATATAGTTAAAATTAATTGCTTCGGAACCATAAAACATCTGAGTTAATCAGAGGTAAGGTATAATTTCTGTTTCAGGTACGCAAATGCTTCTTAAAATATATCTCATGTTCCTTTCTTGAGTGTTAAAGGTGAAACATCATTAAAAATCACTTAGACAGATGCATGTACACACACACACACACACACACACACACACACACACACATTTCTTTTAGAGACTACCGCTAGAATCCATAAGGCAAAAGCAAAAGATTGACATCAGCACAAATTCACATTTGATTTTCCGTGTGAATGCCTCATATTTTGGTGGTGACCATCTGGGGAATCTGGGGAGCTTAGTTGGAAGGGAAGGAAGATGACAAGAAGGCCATGGGTCAGAATCTTAAAAACTACCAGTGAGGTGGAAAACAGCATTGTGATGTGTCAGTTCTCTGCCTGCTTGCTTAGCTAGTATACCTTCTAATTTAATTGCCATTGTGTCTGTCACCCTTAGAGTCATTTGTATTTTTCGGAAACTATGGTCCTAATAACAGAAATATTAGGTCTTCTGCTCCAAGGCTGTTATGGGAACAACAGTACTATCTTGTAGGAAACATTTCTGTTCTTCGTACACTGGATGAGTCAGTGAGTATGCTGTTTATTTCTCACACATTGAAGGACACATCATTTTCACTTTCAGCTACTGGATGTCAGTACACATATACTCAGTATTGAGTAAGGAAAAAATAACTTGTATATTTCTGTTATATAGTGAAATTTCATGTATCAACGTCTCTGTCCTTCCCCCACCCACACCCTTAGGTAGTTGATTGTAAAGGCTTTTTACAGCTAAAGGGATAAGCTAGTTATTAAAATGCATGTGGCAGATCGAAAGTCCTTTAGTTTATGTTTTCAATAACATGTGATTCTTTTCATATCCTAGATACTGTGGTAAGTACCAGGGGAGTACATACAGGCAGCCAATATACAAAGCACTGATGACAGGTGTCACAAGAAAGTGAGTTGATGATCTGTGTTGAATAGGTTTCCCCCAAGGATAACAAAGGCAATCTATACCAAGAGCACATTGACCACAATTTGGAGAGTTGAAGGAATGAAAATGGATTATTTGACACAAATAGGGGGAAAGAGGGAAGGGGATTGTGGAGACAGGCATGTGATAGATTGTACAGATCTTTGCTCACTGTAGTAATACACATAGAATTTAGGCCAAGTACACTGGAAAGCAGAGTGGGAATATAATCTGGACTGAAATCACTAGGCTGCTTTGTAAGTGGAACATGAAGTATAAAGAAACAAGAAGGGAGGTAACCAGATGTGAATGGCAGGAATCTGGATTGATTGTATTCAGAGGGATGGAAACTCCAGGATTTGGAATAAAGGGATACAGGCAAACTAGAGCATTGTAAACTGGGTAGTGTTTGCAGCCTAGGTAAAGAATTCTGTTTGGCCTGTGGACCATGTTTCTATTGTGATGGCATAGTAGATCACATAGTAGATTCAATTTTAGGATAAACAACTTCTCCATATTGAAGACAGTGAGGAAAGTTGTATAGAAGAGAAAACTGAAGGAAGCTGTCTGATTTGATTGACTCATTCATTCTTCCTTCATACTTACCCTCTGGGATCTGAGATCTATCATCTGCCACAAGAATGTAGACTTGAAAGATATAGGGCTCAGTCCCAAGAACTGTTTTCTCTTCTGAGAAAGAGAAAAACCTTGCTTGGCCCACCCAGTATTCTCCATCAGGGCACCAAGAATTCTATTTGTGATTTCCTCCAGTTTTTCTCTCTGGGCCACTAGGATATTGTTTCTATACCAGTTAATACACGGGCAGTGGTGGTGCGATATTT
Organism: Tokudaia muenninki; assembly: GCA_036184385.1. Taxonomy (NCBI): domain Eukaryota; kingdom Metazoa; phylum Chordata; class Mammalia; order Rodentia; family Muridae; genus Tokudaia; species Tokudaia muenninki. Next base: position 159,173 of record BTHS01000335.1, read on the forward strand.
TGGAAAACAAATATCAAGAGAAAAGATGGCAGTCAGAGCAGACTTTATACTATGCTGGTATAAAATAGCTAGCAGTGAACTGGAATCAAAGTGAAATTCCTAGATCTACTAGTGTTGGGATAAACCATTGTATGTGTACACCTTTTTTTCATACCTGTAAACCCAGTGTCTTTCTCAAACTGACATGACATTTGGATTAGTCGTAACTTGAATATGAAATGCGTGCTATAAATCACAAGTTTTTCTAGCACATAGATACATTTCATTGCCAATTAGGGCGCTAGGGGAAGGTGTAACTCTAATCTGTATAAAGCTGTAGGTTTAATTCTCAGAGATGCCAAAATGATAACTAATATGCTAATTTTTGCAGGCACAACCTGTGAAGATTCAAACAGATGTTATAGTTATTGACTCAGATGATGACAATACTATAAAATATAGCAGGTAAGTAACAGGGCTGTAAGTAATGTAGAGGTGAAACATTTTTTTTTTTGCTAAATAAAGCCAAAATAAGAAATATTAGCTAAGAATTTTAATGAATCTAAAAATGACCAATATGTTGTTCTGAAACTACCTTATCATTTAATATAATTTATAGGTTTCCAGCAATATAAACACAGATGAATGACTTTTTACTTTTAATTTTTAAAATACTCAAATTATGTTTAAAACTACAGACTTTCCTTGCTTATCTGCCTATCTCTCTCACTTTTTTTATTTTCTAATTTTTTTTTATTTACATTCCAAATGATTTGCCCTTTCCAGTCTCTTATGTCCCTGAAAGTCACAAAAGGCCCTTTCCCTCCTTTTGTTCCCCATTCTACCCCCTCTAGCTTCTCTGTCCTGGTATACTCATTCATCCAGTCTTTCCAGGACCAGGGGTCTCCCATTTCATCTTCTTGGAAATCTATTGATATGGGAATTGAATCTTGGGTATTCTGATATTCTGGGTTATAATCCCCTTATCAGTGATTGCATACCATGTGTGTTCTTTTGTGATTGGGTTACCACATTAAGGATGATATTTTCCAGTTCTAAGCATTTGCCTAAGAATTTCGTGAATTCATTGTTTTTAATTGCAGTGTAGTATTCCATTGTGTAAATATACCACATCTGAATCGATTCCTCCCTTGAGGGACATCAGGGTTCTTTCCAGCTTCTGCCTATTATAAATGAGGCTGCTATGAACATAGTGGAGCATGTGTCCTTATTGCATGCAGGAGAAGCCTTTGGATATATGTCCAGAAGTGGTATAGCTGGATCCTCCGGGAGTGTCTTGCTCAGGTTTCTCAGGAACCACCAGACTGATTTCCAGAGTGGTTGTACCAGCTTGCAATCCCACCAGCAGTGGAGGAGTGTTCCTCTTTTTCCACATCCTCGCCAACATCTGCTCTCTCCTGTGTTTTTGATCTTAGCCATTCGAACTGGTGTGAGATGGAATATCAGCGTTGTTTTGATTTACATTTCTCTAATGACTAAGGATGTTGAACGTCTCTTTAGGTGCTTCTCAGCCATTAGATATTCTTCAGATGAGAAATCTTTGTTTAGCTCTCTACCCAAATTTAAAATTTTCATAGGATAACATGGCTCTCTGGAGTCTAACTTCTTGAGTTCTTTGTATATATTGGATATTAGCCCCCTGTCGGATGTAGGGTTGGTAAAGTTCATTTCCCAGTTTGTTGTTTGCCGCTTTGTCCTATTGACAAAAAGAATTGTGAAGAGCCAATAATATGTAAACCCGGATCATATTATATGTAGCATGGAAAATTTCTCATGAGCCATCATACTTTGACTTACGTCACTTCTTGAAATTTCTTCTATTATAGGCGACAGGAGAATCCTGTTGATCATGCTTCTTCACTTCTGCATCACTCATCAATTCTTAAGTATTAACAATTAAAAATATGTTTATGTTTTATTTATTTCACACTGAATATCAAACCAGTAAGAGTAAATATTATACATTTCATGCTAAAAAATATATGCAAATGGCTAAAATAACTCATTAACTGGCTTCTTCTGTTTTATCTCCTCTTTATGCAACCAGAATCTCACAGATGTCACTTACACATTTAATGTTAGATTACCTTGTTCGTTTATTTTTTTAAAGTTACACTTATTACTTTACTTCAGCCTCTCATATTTTGTACTGATAGTCGTTTTTTTGTTGTTGTTGTTGCTTGACCTTCGAAACAAAAACCTTGGTTTTTTTTGTATTCTTGTCTTTTGCAACACAAGATTAAGATTTAAAGCCAGGACTTTATATATGTTGGCCAAGTGTTTTTCCACAGAATCACATCTCTAAACCTACACAGGACATTTTAAAGTTAGGCATAAAAAGTAGTGGGTTTAACTATGTATGGCATTTCCATACATACACATCGTTATACAAAGTACATTTTTAATATATTTTTATTAATTCTTTAAGAATTTCACACAAGGTATTTAGATAATATGTCTCCAACTTCTCTGCCTACCCCTTCCTAGATCAGTTCCTATGTATCTTCTCCTGTGGTGTGGCCATCAATCCATTCAGAAATTGGTTGGTTGCCCCCATTACATTAATGCATCGATTGCAAACATGGGCATATCTTGCCATTCCAGGCATTATTGTGGATCACAGTGTTCACAGCTGGTAAGCCTGTTGGTGACTTTCTTTCCTCAATCCACTTCCAGTACCATGAAAGCTATTCAGCAGACAGGAAGCTTCCTTACCAATACAAAAAACACATGTTAATAATGATTTCTTTCTGGCTTTATTAAGGCTTTCAAAATGGCGCCGAAGGAGCAAAATGGAAAGACATGCTCAGGCTGAAGTTGTGAATGTGGAGTGTCCTGAGATAGGCGCAGAAGTATGTACATTGACAGTCACTGAGTAGAACCATGGGCCTTTATTTCTGTAATATTATTTAGTTAATGTGCATTGTCAATATAGAAAGACTTTCATTTCCATGTCTCATGAGCATGGCAGTTTCTGATATTTTTTTCTTACTGTAAGTAATTGTCATGCTTAGGATAGTCCCTGTGCTTAGCCTGATTTTAAGTTGAATATCTATAAGTGGTTTAAAGTAACATTTGACTAAAATATAAGCAACCTTAGAAAAAAAAGACATAGTTGGATTCTTTCATTCTTTATTTCTCCTAACTTCTTCTATAGCCTTAATTCTAAAAATTCTAGTGGCCTACACTTCTCCTTTTTCCTACAGCCAAAATACTTAGTGGTATTTCCCATTTAATTTGCCTAAAACATTAAGTAGCACATACTTGGCTTTTTTGTGTTTGAAGCCTACATTGCATGTTGCAGGAACTCTGAGAAAACTCAACAGTGGCCACTGCCTCTTTGAGGCTTAGAATCACTGACAATATTTTTAAGGACATGTAGAGGTGTGTGTGTGTGTGTGTGTGTGTGTGTGTGTGTGTATGTGTGTGTGTGTGTGTGAGTGTGTAAGGATTTTGTGTTTGTTTTTCAATTATTAAAAAATATTGTAAAATATATTATTAATATATAATTAAAATAAATTGTAAAAATATATTGTACAAAACAGTGGGAGGAAGGGGGCTTATGGGACTTTCGGGGAGCGAGGAGACAGGAAAGGGGAAATCATTTGGAATGTAAATAAAAAAACTTAGAAAATAATATATATACATCTATATATATATACATATTGTAAAATATGTCTAAGGTTTGGCGGTCTGCCTGTTTTTCCTATTATGTCTGTGTTATCCCGTCTTGTTAGTGAAATATGTTATCTTCGGTTGGAAATTTAGGTTGAGATTGTAGATGTTCAATCAGCAACTTGGCAAATGCCATTTGAATTAGCTCAGGTCAGGACATCATCTCGCTCAAGCATAAGCACACACAGAAGAAGTGGAACAAGGAACAGAAGCGCCGGCGTGAGGAAAAGAACAAGTGCTTCATCTACAGCTCTTACACGACCAACACCAGTATCAAGTAGGAACAACTAGTTATTTGGATGTGGTCTAAAGAAATGGGATGAAGTTCAAGTTGGTGGCAAGATTTAATATAAAGATAGTGCTCAGTTTATAATAGTGTGAAATCACAGGTGTTAAATTCAAATTTTGCTCATTTTCTGTAAATTTTTAAAGATGATGGTTTCAGAGCAATAAAAGTAAATATCTCCTCACAGATTCAATCAATCACTAGTCTTATACGTTCCAGAAATCCTGACTAGAAATGTGCAGATTCTTCTTCTTCCTATTGAATTCCTATTATTCACTTGCTTTTTGGGGGGCACATTTTACTATTTTGTAACAATCGGCTCTGTGCTTCCTTCCTTAGCCCCTTCATCTGGACAGGAGTGTGCAATAGATCCAAAATACTTTCAAGAGCCCAGGACATGGAATTTGAAGTAGGTCCAGAATTCCTCCTAAATGACAGTCAAGACCAACAGGCCTCTCCAGAACAAGGAAACTGCGCTGAAGATGATGTGAAGAAATCCTTAGAAGACGCAAAGATCTCCAGTCCTAAAGAATGTGTAATTGATGAAGATTCTGCACGCCATGATGCTTCTTCAGATGATGATTGCTGTGTAATAATAGAAGATACTGAAAACAAGAAAGACCCTAAGATTCAAGAAGAAAGACATCAAAAGGCACCTGAGGCTATCCCATCATATCCAACCAAACCATTAAAGGCTGTGCGCACAGAGGCTGTGGTGGAACCCATAGTATGCACAGATTTGCCGGTCCAATATACTGAGGTATATCTGAAAATCTTTCAAAATGCACTTTTTGCACCTCTAACATTGGTAAGCTTAAATTCACTTTGTTTATAGTTTCTAATATACTAGCTTTTCAAGTATACAAGAATGTTTTGTGCTTCTGAGAATATTTGAAGTAAGTAGGATATTGAGCTGCTATGAAAATACTGTATTTCTACTGGTCCTGATTTTCCTCATTTGTGGGCAAATGCTAACCATCTCAAGAGAGGAAAACTTTTCTCAAAACTTATACCAACTGTCATCTCAACAAACAGCAGCAAAGACTAAGATGTTTTCCTCCTCTGGACTGCATCTCTTCTATCCTTGTTGTTATGTATTTGGATAATTGCTTTTTAAAAGATAGGATTCTTAAATGTATAAGATGATCAAGCAAGGATATGAGCTTGTATCAGTTATACAAAATTGTTTGTATCTTTTGCTCATCCAAAATGCAGATACTCCATCCCTGATACCCAAAGAAATCTTCATAAAATGAAAATATAAAAGATAGGTGTTTCAGTTTACCCCAGCAGTGTGACAATGGCAAATTCCTGAGCCGTGGTACTTTCGTTTTTGAAAAGGCCTTCTTGACTTGCAGGGATTTATTTTTTAGCAACATGAAATTTCTTTGAATTAATTATAAGGATCTGCAATCTGGCTATGTACAGGAGGACAGAGCCCAGGCAGGTCTTAGCAGGGCCCAGTGTAGTATCTTGGATTTCCTGTGGGCATGAGTGAGCAATCCCTCTCCATGTTCACTGTGTTTTGTGCATTAAGGAAAAGCATATACTACCAGAAGACCTTTGAAATTTTGTGTCCTTACAAATGCAGACCAGGAGAATATATCCATCCCAGCGTCCACTTTTGGGGGAAAGGATCTCCCAAATCTGTGGTCCACGAGTAATGACACAGGTCTATGATTTGTGTATAAGCATATCCTTGTATAATGAATCATCTTCTTACACAGATACTGAAGAGGAGGTATGGACAGTTCATTTTACCTTTATAATTGAAAGGATATTTCATTTTCAAAGAAGTTGGATTGCTTGGTTTACTTGGCTTATCCTACTCCATATGGTACAGTTGAGTTGCCCCAGAAAGTGAAAAATATCTGTGCAAGGTAGACCTGAATACAGACTAGATGATATACACATGCTTTTGTGGGTGTTCTCGATTCTTAGAAGTCTGTAACCGAGGGCATGTCTGTGAATAGTGTGCTAGAAAGCAGTCAGTAGTTTCTATAGCCCTGTATGCAGAGACCAGACTTTCACTATTTTTGAATTAATTTGAATGTTAAGTTCATTTCTTAAGGGTGGTGCTGCTTTTTAAGACATCAAATTACTTTTATGTTTACTTTTTGATGCATCAATAACTGCAGGAAAGGGAATGAGAACAATGTGAATATGAGTTGGCCCAGCGTATTGAGATGCTTCGAAACTTGCCATATGAATGACCAGGGCAGCAACAAACTGGAAAAAGACCTCATGTATATAGTCCACGAGAGCAGGTACAGGAGTGGTCCGAGACTGAGATGTCAAGAAGGAGGTGTATGGCATACCTGTATCATTTTACAATTACCCTGTTGGTTTGTACAGGTGGTGACTGTTATTGATGACTTGGAGCCACTTGCCATGGATACTTTTGGAAATGACAACTCTGATCATTCAGGAAATGAGACACATTGGTAAGAGTCAGAATGAGTGGGAAGAATGGTGAGGCTAATGCTTTTCCCCTTGTTCCTGACTCTATAGTGCCTATCTGAGTGCCTACTGATAGAATAGGAGGATCGTTCAAACAGAAAGCCTAGACAAGACAGCCTCAAAACTAGAGAAAAATATAAACCTTGAAATCATTTGGCTTCATTGCTCATGTTCAGATTCTCAGCACAAGATGTTCGTAGAGAAGTCTTAATTGACCACAACTGAGTAACTCCGCAGTTTCCTGTCCATTTTTCAACTTTCTGAAATGAAGGCATTGGCTATGCAAATCAGGGAGGTACATGTAAGATGTTTGTTGCATGCTGTGAAGAGCCAATAATATATAAACCCGGATCATATTATATGTAGCATGGAGAATTTCTCATGAGCCATCATACTTTGACTTATGTCACTGCTTGAAATTTCTTCTCTTACAGGCGACAGGAGAATTCTGGTGATCATGCTTCTTCAGTTCTGCATCACTTATCAAGATCATGGCAAGAAATGACAGCATCACATCAAACATCATCAGCATCTAAGCACCCATCGGCAGCTTCATGTCAAACATTGGCAGCATCATGTTAAGCATCTCCATCATCATGTCAAGCATCTGCACTATCACGTCAAGCATCTGCACCATCACATGAAGCATATGCACCATCATGTCAAGCTTTGGCTCTTTCACGTCAAGCATCTGCACCATCACATGAAGCATATGCACCATCATGTCACGCATAGGCTGTGTCAAGTCAGGCATCTGCACCATCACCACAAGCATATGCACCATCATGTCCAGCATTGGCTGTGTCATGTCAAGCATCTGCACCACAAGAAGCATATTCACCATCATGTCAAGCATTGGCTGGGTCATGTCAAGCATCTGCACCTTATGAAGGATATTCAACATCATGTCAAGCATCGGCTGTGTCATGTCAAGCATCTGCACCATCACATGAAATATTTGCACCATCATGTCAAGCAATGGCTATGTCACGTCAAGCATCTGCACCATCACATGAAGCATATGCACCACCATGTGAGGCATTGGCTGTGTCACATCAAGCATCTGCACCATCACATGAAGCATATGCACCATCATGTCAAGCTTTGGCTGTGTCAATTCAAGCATCTGCACCAACACATGAAGCATATGCACCATCATGTCAAGCTTCTGCACTATCACGTCAAGCATCTGCACCATCACATGAAGAATATGAACCATCATATCAAGCATTGGCTGTGTCACGTCAAGCATCTGCACCATCACATGAAGCATATGCACCATCATGTCAAGCATTGGCTTTGTCACGTGAAGCATTTGCACCATCACATGAAGCGTATGCAACATCATGTCAAGCATTTGCTGTGTCACATCAAGCATCTGCACCATCACATGAAGCATTTGCACCCTCATCGGCTGTGTCAAGTCAGGCATCTGCACCATCATGTCAAGTATTGGCTGTGTCACATCAAACATGGGCAGCTTCACATCAAGCATTGTTGTCACAACAAATATTTGCAGCTTCACGTCACCCATCAACAATGTCTCATGTAGGAGCTTCTCAATCATTTGAAAGTTTTGACTTATAAATACCTGGCCTGGAATCCTCAGAAAAATTTATGCAGCTATAGAATAATACCTTGGTCCCTGTTACAGACCATCATCATTTAGTAAGATCCATTCTTGGGTTTACAGCCAAAGAGAGAATCAGTATCAAACAATTGAGATATTCTATAGCTTTTTTATTTTGAATTTAGAATGATTCTGGGCCACTTCTTCATAAGGGTAACACCCCAGACATATAGTCTGTGTTTGCAATGTAAGCTTGAAGTATTATCAGTTTGAGGAAGTTTCACATGTAGAACTATCTACTGAGTAAAACCATTGTCTATTGGGATCTGTATATAACTGAGCTAGATGGGAGGTTCTCAAGTAAAATCCTACTTTCTGTATTCCCCACCACAGATTACCTAATGAAAGAACTCTAGCCAAGCATTTAAGTTTACCACTTTCCTCCTCCTCCCTTTTTTTCAGAATGCCTCTTCTTTCAATCGAAGAGAGAACGGGCCATGCTTTCCGCCCCCTGGACAAGATTACATTGGTTGCTTTGGGGTTGAAGAGGACAACAATCCTCGCCAATGAGGGGAAACTGGAGCTGAAAACAGACCTCCATGGTCTGTGTGGGAAAGGGACATGCAAAATGGGCAGAGTCCCTTGATGGGAGAGGTTGGGTTGTTTATATTTCTTTTCTTGCAAATTAAGTTTGTAATTATTCTTAAGCATAGTGAGTTTGTTGGAAATTGTGCTGCAGCAGTAGACTGTTACATCTAACTTGGTGTGTGATAGCAAGAATTACCTGGCCCTTGCTTGCCCTACACTACTTTGTGTATATGTATATCAATATGTGCTTTCATTTTGGCAAGTTGACTTTAGTGAGAAGAATGTCAGGGCCCTATATATTTTTCTTGACAAAATTAAAGATACCACAGATCTATGCAATGCAGGGTGGAAAATCAGTTCCCTCATGCCCTGTCTCCAATTTCTGGGGCCTCGTTTTGTTTTGTTGTTGTTGTTGTTGGTGGTGGTGGTGGTTGTTTTTTTTGTTTTTGTTTTTTGTTTTATTTATTTATTTCTACCTCTCTTCTGTAGCCCCATGATACTTCATAACCTATGTTAAATGGGTATCCAATTGTGAAAAACTAATATCTGTTCAAAATGGTGTACATCTTTACTTAATAAACACTACACTTTACTACAAGTGTTGTTTTTGGGTGGTTGACTTTGATATCCTAGGAATATAACTGACTTGGTGAACCATGCTTATGTCCCAATGAAGAGTCCATGTTCTTGAGCTAAACATAGCATGTAATACACTTTCCTAGCATAGCATCATTTTTTACCACACTTACAAATATCAATGACTGCTACTCTTGTGTGTGGCTATGAGTATAGGCACTCTTTGCTGAGTGGAGCCTTTTTTTGGTTGGTTTGTTTTTATGTGTGTGCTGTCTCCACCATCCTTTTAAATTAAACATACCAAGGAAACAACCAAGAGTAGTCTGAAGTGCCTCCAGGCATATAGTTTGTATTAGAAAAGTAAAGTTTCTGTGCTCCCTAAATCACTGGGATCCTTAACCTCCAATGGAGATGAGGTCTTGGAGTGGTGATTATGGTTCTGAGAATAGGAATATGCCAGTGGCTTTTGATAGCTACTTAAGCACCCTGGTACCAGAGTGACTTTAGAGTTCCCTTTGGTTTCCTAGACATCACTTATAGTCTCACAATCACAGGTAAAACTCTGCATTTGGAAAGTGACTTTAGTACTTTGGTCTTCTGCTGCAGAATAGGACAGGAGAGAACACTTTACTCACAAAGTACAGGACTACTGAATGCAGCAGTCAGATTGAACAAGTCTCAGGGAGAGGCATTGGGAATCCCAGGAGCCCAGAGGCTACCTGTGGGGATGACTGTTTTACTACACTGTTTAGATTGTGACTGTTCTTGACAGTAACCTCCTCAAGCAGCCATGGGACATCTGAGCACAGTTGCCCTCACATTGTTAGGTTGTTGGGTAAATGCTGAGACCTGTTGAGCTTCTTGGTTTGGCTGTTTCCCTTGCTTCATTTTTTTTAAATTTTATTTTATTTTCTAAGTTATTTTATTTCCATTCAAAATCAATTCCCCTTTCCCGTTTCCTCCCTCCCCGAAAGTCCCATAAGCTCCCTTCCCTCTCTCTTTTCCCCATTCAAGCCCTCTCGCTTCTCTGTGCTGGCATTCCCCTACATCCAGTCTTTCCAAGACCAGGGGTCTCTCCTTCCATCTTCTTGGAAACCTATTGATATGCGAACTGTGTCTAGGGTATTCCAAGATTCGGGGTTAATATCCCCTTATCAGTGACTGCATACCATGTGTGTTCTTTTGTGATTGGGTTATCTCACTAAGGATGATATTTTCAAGTTCTGACCATTTGCCTAGGAATTTCGTGAATTCATTATTTTTAGTTGCAGAGTAGTATTCCATTGTGTAAATATACGACATCTTCTGAACCCATTCCTCCCTTGAGGGACATCTAGATTCTATCTAGTTTCAGGCTATTATAAATAAGTCTGCTATGAACATAGTGGAGCATGTGTCCTTATTGCATGAAGGTAAAGCCACTGGGTATATGCCCGGGAGTGGTATAGCTGGATCCTCCGGGAGTGTTATGCCCAGTTTTCTGAGGAACCGCCAGACTGCTTTCCATAGTGGTTGTACCAGCTTGCAATCCCACCAGCAGTGGAGGAGTGTTCCTGTTTCTCCACATCCTCACCAACAACTGCTGTCTCCTGTGTTTTTGATCTTAGCCATTCTGACTGGTGTGAGGTGGAATCTCAGGGTTGTTTTGATTTGCATTTCCCTAATAAATAAAGATGATGAACATCTCTTTAGGTGCTGCTCAGCCATTAGATTTTCTGTTAATCTCCCAGGACTACGCCCAATACTTGGTACCATAGCGGCGCAGGCGCCTTCAGTATGGCTCGTTGCCGTCTTGGCTAGGGTTGAAAGGGCAGATGTATATGTCTTCACCACCATCTTTGGACAGTCATGTGGCTGGCAGGAGGTTGTTGGAGGGGATGGATGTCCTATGGTTTCACTATTATCTTGGTTAAGGGCAAGCCTGTGGTTATAGTATGGGCCAACCAGGGAGACAACAGGTCTCTAAAGATACATTTAAATTTGATAGGATTTTTTATGTTAATTACTTCCTGTCTTAAAAAACGAGGTTTATAAGAGATAGGATTTAAAGGCAATACATGTTTAATGAGATATTAAAATGGAACTTTCTTGCATTCATATACGAGAGCACACTTTGCTGGTAGTCAAACTTTGTAACCTAAGTATCACTTAGATGGTATTGATTTTTGAGACAATAGGTGTTTTCACTTTTGGAGATTGGTTTTGCCTTATACAGATTATGCTTGAAATAACGAAGGTACTTCATTCTAACATTACTAGAGCCCACAGTTGATATAAGTCAAACTTTTTAAAGAGGAAATTTTGGAGTTCTAAACAAAAATTTTAAAACCAGGATATTTGTAAGGACCAGCTTTTAAGATATTTAAGTTTATGATGTTCAGACATTTTAAATTTATAAGATACTTTATTATAATATCTTTATTAATATGTGATCTTTAAAGTAAATACAAGGTTAAAAGTTAGTTCTACACCTATGAGCACCAAATATCAAAGAACTCTTTCATAGAGGTAGCCTAGGGTATCCTGCATGTTTGCATTACAATTCATAACAATGGCAAAATTGCAGTTGTGAAGTAGCAACCAGAAAGATTTTGTGTTTGGAGGATGGCCACAACATGGGGAACTGTTGAAGGGTTGCAGCATTGGAAAAGTCCTAATGGCCCAGACTCATGCTGTTTGTTCTCATCTTGGAAACAACGTCATCACTACATATTGGTAGCTCCAAATTAATGCTTGACTTGCAAAGAAACTTTGAAGAAATTATTAGAAAATGAAATAGAGCCAAAACTGGGATCCTGAGAAAGAAAAAAAAACTATTAAAATTATGAAATAAGTGTTGCACATTTAATAGTGGTTCCTGGATAAGCAAGTATAGAATATGTAAAATCTTATATTAGTAAAACTAAGTCAAAACACTGGGACTCTTAGAAGACTCATTGTGTGCAATGTGTAGAAGCAGAAAACTAGCAGAATTGCTGAGTTAAGGGTTAACTTGACTCCTTTTGGCCACTGCCTGGCAGCTTTTCCCATGCCATTTATCATTAGAGCTTCACAAGTAAATCAAAGTATCTGGCCTCAGAGCTCTGAGCTCTCAGGTATAATAAAAGGTAAAGTTTAGATGATAATAATGATAAGTTTGCAAGTATTATTACTTTGGATATAGGCCTGGGAATAGGGAAGCTTGGAATCTTGGGGAACAATTGTAATTCTTAATTCTTTGTAGGTTGTGGATATTCTTTTTAATTTGATTTGGCAATGATTACAAAATGTTTTTTATCTGCTTTTGGAGTATCAATAAAAGACTGGGGCAAGAAAGAGGCGAGAGAGTGAGAGGGAGAGTGAGTGAAGAGTATGTGAGGTGAATATGGAGAGCAAATGAGGAGGGAAGAGAGAGAGAGAGAGAGAGAGAGAGAGAGAGAGAGAGAGAGAGAGAGAGAGAGAGAGAGAGAGAGAGAGAGAGAGGAAGGAGAAAACTTTGTGAAGATTGAGTAGAGAGAGAATTGAAGAGTATGTCAAGAGAGAACGTGAGGTGAGGATGGAGAATGTGTTTGTGAGTGAAAGGAGAGTGCATATGGTGTATATGTGAGATTTGTCGGAGATGTGTGTGAAGAGTGTGCAGAGTGAAAGGGGAACACACCGAGGTGTGTTTGAGTGTGTGAATTCAAGAAAAGCAGAGTGCGCAGGAGAATGCAGAGTGTGTGAATTCTCATACTGTGAGCAAACGAGTGACAGAGAGCAGAGACTGAGAGAGAAAAGAAACTTTAAGCCTCGAAAAATTTTCTGTCGGCTTTGACCCCAAAAAGTAGATTGTGTATATACATAATGCACATTACAGATATTCCTGTTTCTAGTTGAGAACTCCTATCCTCCTATTCTTCCTGCCTGTAGGCTCCTGTCCCAGGATGCTCCTAGGTTCCTATGTCCTGTGTTTTCTGGGTGTGTCCCTCTGAGCAGCAGTGGCAGCTTTGCCTGTGCTCACAGGCTTGTCTGCAGTCCTTCTCTCCATACGCAAATTCCTCCCAGAGAGAACTGGTCTCTCAGAAGTACTGACACACAGGCTTGCAGGATGGACAAGCCACAGTCAGAGACAGCAAGAACAGCTAACACCAGAGCTATCCAGATGGCGAAAGGCAAGGGCAAGAACATAAGCAAGAGTAAACAAGGCTACTTGGCATCATAAGAATCCATTTCTCCCACCACAGTGAGCCCTGGATACCTCAATACAACAGAAAAACAAGACTGATTTAAAAATACATCTCTTGATGATGATAGAGGACTATAGGAAGGACATAAATAACTCCCTTAAAGAAATACATGAGAACACAAGTAAACAGGTAGAAGCCCTCAAAGAGGAAACACAAAAATCCCTTAAAGAATTATAGAAAAATACAACCAAGCAGATTAAGGAATTGAATAAAACCATTCATGATCTAAAAATGGAAATAGAAACGATAAGGAAATCACAAAGGGAGACAAACCAGGAGATAGAAAACCTAGGAAAGAGATCACGAGTCATAGACACATACATCATCCACAGAATACAAGAGATAGAAGACAGAATCTCAGGTACAGAAGATACCATAGAAAACATTGAAACAACAGTCAAAGAAAATACAAAATGCAAAAAACTCCTGAACCAAAGCATCCAGGAAATCCAGGACACAATGAAAAGACCAAACCTAAGGATAATAGGTATAGAAGAGAGGGAAGATTCCCAACTTAAAGGGCCAGTAAATATCTTCAACCAAATTATAGAAGAAAACTTCCCTAACCTAAAGAAAGAGATGCCCATGAACGTAAAAGAAGCCTACAGAATTCCAAAGAGACTGGACCAGAAAAGAAATTTTTCCCATCACATAACAATCAAAACACCAAATTAGCAAAAGAAAAACTATTAAAAGCAGTAAAGGAAAAAGGTCAAGTAACATATAAAGGCAGACCTATCAGAATTACACCCGACTTCTTCAAGAGACGATGAAAGCTAGAAGATCCTGGGAAGAATTCATACAGATCCTCAAAGAATACAAATGCCATCCCAGGCTACTATACCCAGAAAAACTCTCAATTACCATAGATGGAAAACCCAAGGTTTTCCATGATAAAACCAACTTTACACAGTATCTTTCCACAAATCCAGCCCTACAAAGGATAATGAATGGAAAACTCCAACACAAGGAGGGAAACTACACCATAGAAAAATCAGGAATCTTCTTTCAACAAACCCAAAAGAAACCAAAATATCAGGAAGAAACAATCACTATTGCTTAATAACTCATAACATCAATGGACCCAATTTCCCGATAAAAAGATAAAGACTAAGAGATTGGACATGTAAACAGGAACCAGCATTTTCCTGCATACAGGACATGAACCTCAGTGTCAAAGACAAACACTACCTCACAGTAAAGTGATTGAAAACAATTTTCAAAGCACACATTGCACCTCACACAATCATAGTGGGAGACTCCAACACCTTGCTCTCATCAACTGACAGATCTTGGAAACAGAAACTAAAGAGAGACACAATGAAACTAACAGAAATTATGGACCAAATGGATTTAACCAATATCTATAGAACAGTTCATCCTAAATCAAAAGAATTTACCTCCTTCTTTAACTTTTTTCATAGTCTATACTTGTCGCAGCAGACTTTCATGTGGCGGGGATCACTTGTGGACTGCCAACTGCTGAGCTCTAGACTTTGCTGAAAGCTGATGTAAACCTGTTCAGCTTATGTGACTACTTTCTGCCTTAAGCTGGCCCAGCTAACCAGATGTTTCTGATAAATGCCCAATTACCAAGCCTTTGACTAACTTTTCTGACTTCCTAGGACCTGACAATGATGCCCTATTTTCAGCTTTAAGTGGATACAGAAGATAGAATTTTGTTTCTAGCCCCACTGACAGCATAAAGGGCTAAGTCAAAAGGAAATTCCCTGACATAGGGGACAAAACTGCTACCTATGATGCCAACTGGCATACCAGGAAAGTGGGCCCAGATTTATTAACTGGTGAATTAACTGAACTAGTTCTACAGTATGTTAGGACATGTGCAGAACAAAGAGGCTTTATAAGGCTTTAAGAAAAAATTGTTATTTCTATACAAATCATTTGGGATCAGGATTATAAACTGGCATTACTAAAATTATTACAAAACTGGAACGTGATATCAAATAAATGACTGGTGCCCTGTCAATTTCCAGATTTCTTCTAGATAGTAACTCTGTTGTCAGTCATCACAGGGCCTTTGTTCCTTCTGCTTTTTCTAATTACTTCTGGTTCTTGCATCATTAATACAACAACTAAATGAAAATTCCTATCTAGTACCATTAATCTGATGGGGTTTGGATCCAAATATAAACAAGTCCCTATCACAGAGTCAAGGATTTGATCCAGGATACAACTAAAGGTGGGAATGTTAGACCTGAACTTATCCTATAACTCCACCTGCCCAAGGACCAGCTATCTGTAAGAACACTGGACTTTTTGTATCTGATGTTAGTCTGCCTCCTTCATAGTGTATTTGGAATTCATCCTCTCGTGTCTATTCTTTCTGCAATAACTACCTTTTAATTTCTTTAGTTTTACAGGCATGAGCCACCACAACCAGCCAAAAATATCAAGCGTTTAGGATCTCACTGCTTAGTGGCATGGTCCTGTCTATAAATCCATCAACTCAGGAGAGTTAGAAAGAGGATCACAAATTCAAATCTTGACTGAGCAACTTAATCAGACTCCGTTTCTAAAGAAAAAGCAAAAATGGAACCAAGAATACAGTTCAGTGTTAGAGTGCATGTGTTAAGGCCTTGGAGCTAATATGCAATACATAAAATGAATTAAAAAAAAACAAAAAAAGACTGGACATAACTAGCATCTTTATGTCAGAACACACACGCACACACACGCACACACACACACACACAAATACACACACACACACACACAGACACACACACACACATATATATATTTATATATATATATATTTCCTTTGTTGCTAAAACCACACAGTACCCTTGACATTTAGATGTCATCTTCATGAGCTAGAGATTTCTCCTCTCTTCCTTTTAGCTCTGTCCTGTTGTCTTGCCACACTTTGGTAAATCTGTTTACATCTCTTTGGATAGTAAACATGGAGAGGAGTGAGTAACACTTTTGATGGACAAGGGGTATTTATAGAATTTCAAGAGTGATGCGGTACATGGTGGAAGAGCACTTTTCTACTTTGAATGACGTTATGGCTTTGATGTCCATGCTCCTAGAGCTTCCAGAATATGGTATTTGATATTGTTTTCCTTTTTTCATCTCTCTGTCTTGGATTATAAACCAATTTCAATTCTCTTCCTGTAAACACATCATTTTTCCATTTTACAAAATGATATGCCATCTTGGTGGTCAAATCTATTTTCATTGTTTGTAATTTTTACTAGTGTTATATTAGTTGTCCAAAACAAAACAATGAGTTTTCTTTCTTCCTTCCGTCCTTCCTTCCTTCATTCCTTCCTTCCTTCCTTCCTTCCTTCCTTCCTTCCTTCCTTCCTTCCTTCTTCATTCCTTCATTCCTTCCTCCTCATCCTCCTTTTTTTCTGAATGAAAGTTTTCACTCTGAAGCAAAAGTGACCTAAAGTTCACAGGGTACTTCAAGCTGACCTCAAACTTGTGGTGAACCTCCTATATTAGCTTCTTGAGTACTTGTATCATAGATATGAGCCACTGACTCCAGTTTAACAGTGGGTCTCATTATGACATTTTATATGCATGTACAGTTGATTTTCTTCATATTCACCCCATTCCCCTTTCTTCTGTATTAATGTTCTTGTCTCAGAATGCCACTGTTTGGCTTTCCCGTTCTAATTTTTGTGCTAGTTTTCTTTAAGAAAACATTGAAAGATAATTTCCCCCAAACTACACAACTTTAAAAGTCTTATTATACTATTTCTGGGTATTTTGTTTGGGAGGAACAGGAGTATAGTTTTGTTAATTTTAAAACTCCAGAATCTGAAATATTTCATCTCTCTACCCATGTTCCCTGTTTTCTGCATCCTCTGGAGCAAGCAGAATTATCCTGAGCAGCCTGCTATACCCAGCGGACCTCCATTCTACTGCCATCTCTCCTCCTACCTTCTTCAATCCCTCGACTCTTGAACTATACAGATCCAGAACCATACAACCCAAGGATACCCATCCTCTGATACATACTACAACAGGAAAATTCAGGAATCAAAGACATCCATATGGTTAAAGGTTCTCCCATGAACACAATCAACAAAAGTCAGGGCAATTTATCACCTCCAAAGCATAGGTATCCTTCTACAGCAAGCCCTGGATATTCCAACACAACTGAAGGACAAGAAAATTACCTTAAATACGATCTTATAAAGATGACAGAGGCCTTTAAAGAGGAAATTAATAAACCTCTTAAAGAAATACAGGAAAATACAATAAAAAACTTATAGGTCTTTAACGAGGAAACAAATTAATCCCTTAAAGATATACAGAAAATATAATTAAACTGGTGAAGGAATGAATAAAGCTGTGCAAGACCTGAAATTTGAAATAGAAACAATAAAGAAAACACACGTGGAGGGAATTCTGGAGATGGAAAACCTGTGGAAGAGAACTGGAAAAACAGATGCAAGCATCACCAATAGAGGACAGGAGATAGAAGAGAGAATATCAGGCATAAGAGATAATAGAACATATTGATCTACTAGTCAAGGAAAAGGTTAAATCTAAAAAAAAAATTCCTGACATAAAACATCCTGGAAATTTGGAATATGATATAAAGATCTAACCTAAGAATGATAGGAATTGAATGTGAAGAGTATCAGCTCCAAGACCCAGAAAATATTCTCAACAGAATCATATGAGAAGACTATCCCAACTGAAAGAAAATGATCTCTCTCTCTCTCTCTCTCTCTCTCTCTCTCTCTCTCTCTATATATATATATATATATATATATATATATACACACACATATATATATACATATATATACATATATATATGTATATATATACATATATTTATATAAGTCCCAGTAGTCCCCAGGCCTATGAACCATTGCATCACAGGCTTGTCTATGGCAGGAATTCAGAAGACCACCCAAAAACCCCTTGGGAAATGAAGTCTTCCCAAACCTATGGAATACTGACTTCTGTTGCTTTTAATTCATGGAAGAGTGGGTCTTCCTCCACAGATGCAAAGACTTTGTCTCCAGCATGCATGGGCACAGCACCAATTACATCATCCGTCCTGAAGAAGACACAGTTTTTGATCCAGCCATAGTCATTCCCGCAACTCGTCACGGTGCCCTTTACAACTTTTGTGTTTGGTTCACCTGTGAATAGGGGACACCACAGGTGCCATGAATTAGTCTCCAAAGCAAATGCCCACTCCAAATAATCCTCCCGTGGGATGATACAGTTCAGTCCATACCCTTGTACAAACAGTGCTTCTGATTTGGGGAGCACATGGGGAGGACTGGAAGAACTATGGGGCTTCTCTCTGTAGGATTCTTAAGGCAGAATGTCAAGGTACAGTCTTGGCTTTGCTATGCTCTTCACAGGAGGATCCCAGTGAAGAGCCTGAGCTGAGACCCAGATAGCCTTGGTTATAACTCCAGTGTCCTTCCCTGATGGTCTGCATAACCACAAGTAAATTTCTTAAAGTCTATGTGCACTTTTGCAATCGGTGTCTCCTGATTTCTCTTGTGCACATTAACCAGCGCATACATGACGACTCCTTGGCAATTGTGAGTGTCTTGTCCAACTTAGAGATCAAATGCTATTGCAGTCACTGTGTCTATGGGTGGACATTCTTAATGGGAACACAGTCACTGTAAAGTGTTACTTAACAAGTTCCCATGGTGAGATGGAGCAGGTAGGGATTTTATGGACTCATCAGAGACAGGCCTGTGAGAACAGGTATTTCATCCCTGCTACTAGGGTTAATAACAGAGACCAATGACATGATCAAGGCCTTCTTAAGCTTCAGATCAAGACTGAGGCCGTCCTGGGCAACAGCATGAATCCTTGAGTCTTTCAATGTAAGGAAAGGAACTAGAGTGAGGAGACTAGAGCAGGAGACTCTAGTTTCCATCTCCAGCATAACAATCAGATAATTCGTGAAAAGAATTTGTATTTGTCATGCCAAGGCTCACCCTGTGGCACTAAAGAGGCCCAGGACTCTTTCGTTATGCAGTTTAGGTTGGCATCGAATTTGTGACCCTCCAGCCTTCACAGCCAAATGGCCGTAGGATTGGCATGGCAAGATTAGGTCTTCTCTGGAATGACTGGTCATGAATATTAACCACACATTTGACAAAAAGAATCACCAGACACACATTAGAATGGCTTCAGTGTTTGGATGCTATCCACCACAGGAAAACTTGCGATGCCCTAGACTCCCACCCACAAACAGGTCTTCTACCAATTTTATTTGAGGACTGACTAAATGTGAGATCCGCCTTGCAGGGAACAAAGTGAGTTGGGAGAAAGCATGGGCCCTGAACATCCACCCATGACAAAGAACTTGGATTGACTCCATTCTTGCCTCCAGAACCAAGCTGGAGTAGAAGCAAGTGGAAATCTGTGTTCAGTGGAAGAGTGCTTCCCTGCTCCTGGAAGTAGAAGAAAGACTCTCAAGGGCCTTTTGTATCTCAGATCGTATCTTCCCACATTGGCCCACCAGGAGAATTTGGGAGAGGGTCAAAGTTCACCCAACTCATGGGTACCTGGGGACACCCTCCAGCTCAGAAGCCACAGAGGAGAGCTGTAGGCCTGATCTAACACTACCATGCCCTCCCCCCAACTCCCACAGCTGAGTTCACAGTTCACAGCTAAGGAGGGTCTTTCTGAGGTGTTACACACAAAGAAAACTTGTACATCAAGAAGTACCTTCTAGGTGTGTTCGTTCTCTTTCCACAGTTTCAATCGTCAACTGAAAGTAGTGCATGACCCTAAGCAATGCCCTGACTCAACGTCTGGCACCAGAGTCAGGGAAACTGCTGCAGCAGTAGCATGAAGGCTTAGATCTCGTGAACCCCATGGTGCCACCTCTTGCTGTCCTGCCGAACTCCTGGGAAATTGTACCAGATGAGTACTGGGTAGCTTTTAGGACAGCCAGGCTCATCTTACCACACCAGCAGCTCAGTGGGAGTCCCTTCCACCACCTCTCCTAATAGCTTGGTAACCAGTGGGCATTGTTCTGCAAACCAACCAATGGGAGCGCAGCATGAGCTCACAATGCTCCCCTGGCCAATGGCAGGCTTCAGGAGGAGAAATATGGGTCCTCCTATGCATCTTGTCCCTAGCAGAGGAAGAACATATAAAGGTACGTTTTGGTGATCCCTGGAGTGTTCACGGAGTGATGGAAAGAGAGTGTTGCTCTGGTTCCTGGAGGACTAGAGTTCTGGCTTAGGAACCATAGACGCAATGTGTCTCTGGGTGCACAAACAAAATCCACTATGCGTTCAGAATAAAAATTGAACATTACGTGGTTAGACTGTGTTCGACAGGGAGATTCTGTGGTAGCATCGAGGGCAGCAGCGATAGTGTTGGAGTTCCTATGAATAAGCCAGGTAGTGTGTGGCATTACTAGAGGGTGCATGAATCCTGGATGTAGTTTACATTGGGGGCCTGTGCCTTGATTGTGATGGGGATCCTTGAGTAGCTCACAACCGTCTTCAACATGGGCTGTTCAAGCTAGAGCTCCTTTGAAGGAGAACAGTTCTGCATTATCATAGAGATTCTTATTACTCTTTGCGACCACACATTCACCCTTAGCCTCAATATGCAAGACATGTGATGAAACTTTACCCATTCCTTCATCAACTAACTCCCCTAACTAATTGCAAGGCTCTAACAGAGAAGCAGTGAATAAAGTAGACAACAGACTTGACCCTGTGGCTTTAATTTCCTTAGAGGCTGAAGAAAGCACACTAGATAATAAGGGTGACTAAAAGAAAAGAAGGCCCACAGTGACAAGTCCTCAAAGCTGACACATAAATTCCATTCAGAAACGAGGTTTGATAAAACAATAGGACTTCAAGGACATGATTGAGTCTGGATATGGAATGGAGAGCATTAGATGGGGTGGGGGAGGAATCCATTGAAAGCAATAAGCAGAGAGAGGCTTCCCTTTAATGCCCAGAGAACTGCTTCTTTAACCATGAAAACATGCTGGACTGGATGAGAGTGTTCTGACCTTGGGGTAAATGCATGTCATTCTGGCACTTTCTATGCAGGACCAGAATGATCTCTGTGATTTGTGGCCAACACAGTCTATGTAGTGAATTCCATGCAAGCTAAGACTTTGTAGTCAGACACTGTCATAAGATGTAGAGAAGATATCCATAAATGAAAAAAAGGGTAGCATGAGAGAGAGTGCCAACAGGAGAGAGATGGCAAGGGAGGTGGGCAGAGAGAAGAAACCTTCTCACAGTAGCCTTCTTCATCTCCAGTGAAATCCACCAAGAGTCTCGCTTATGATTCTCAGAACAATCCTAAGAAGGAAGGCATGGTCCAACCCTTCCTAACCATGTGATGGTGGCCAGAATACTTCACATCCCATGACTTATTTCAGTGTGGCTTATGTGACAGGACGTGTAGGGAAGCTTGGTTCCATACACTGGGAGCTCTCAAGTCACATCATATTCTATAGTTTGTCTTAATTCTGTGTCAGAGAGATCCACAGAAAGTGTGTCTGAAATCAAAATGTGGGATCTGGGGAAAATATGGAGTTCCCAGTTCTACCACAGAGCCTTGGGGCATCTTCCACCAGGAAAGACTTTCCTTTAAATGCAGAAACTACCTCTAGATCAGCTCACCTGAATACCCAGAAGACAGTAACCAAGCACAGTGAGAGTCAACACTGCCTCTCCCACCGTCTGCTGTGAAGGACTTAGGTCTGGATTTTATGGGAGCTGTGAGAGCCACTATCACCATCTCGTCATGATGAGATCTGTTAAAATCATCTCCAACAGTTATCCCAGAAAACATGGTCAAGTTTCCCTTGATCCACATGTGCGCAGAAACCTGTTGCACAATTCAAAACTGAGGAACACATTTGAAAAGTCCTACATTGATGTCAGAGCCCACAAAAGGGGAGGAGGGTCAAGTGTCTGGCAGCTTCAAGTTAAGTGAGGGTGGTCAGCTTGGGTGGAAAACATGGAGCGTAGATGTACAATGCTCAGAAACTTGATGCTGCCTGCATTCTCTGTGTCTCCCTCACTGTGGGTCATGTTTTTAATCTCTATAGGGTCATGTTATTCACCCAGGGAATATCTATCCTGGAATCTATGATTCCTGATCTGTGTCATTTCTCTCTAAGGTTGAAGACACAGGGCTGAGCCTAGAGGTCCAGTTCCCTTCCCTTCAAGTGCAGACAAATGGAAGGAAAGTGCTCTTAATGGAAGATACACTACCCCAAGATGTGAACACTTTTTGGTGGTGGGCAGTCAAAACCCTGGCATAGACCATCTTACAAGAAGAAGATTGGGTCTCTCCACTGAGATTAACAGAGGCATACCTTCTCAAAACTCTGAGCTTGGCATGCTCATGGGTCTCTTTGTTTCATAGACCACACTGCCTGACTTGCTACTGCCTTGCTGAGAGGTACTCATGCACCAGGGTGGCATGCTGGACACATTAGTGCCAGTGCTGCTACCTCTTTGACTTCTGCCATCTGTTCTGCTCCCCGGAGACTCTCTATGTTCTGACCAGGAGTCCCTAAGTCCCTGAGATGGAATTGACCCAAGAAGTAAGACCCCACCTTAACCCAAAGTACCCCATGGCACTGAACATGAACACCCACACTCTCCCTGACCTTTAGAGTCTATGTCGACCAATGATGCCATTCTGATCCTAAATTCAGGTTACAAGGGAACCAGCGGCCAACCACTTGCAGAAACTTTCTCCCCTATATGGTGTAAACATGGCAACTCACATCAATAGTATTTAAACTCAGGAATGCTGCAAGCCACAGGACACTCTGAAGGTGGCTCACATCCTTTTCTAGGTGACTCTCAATGGGTGACCCTGAGGAAGAAGGAGCAGGCCAGGAGGAACACACAAGCGCAGATGGTACCTAGGTCTGTGGGAATTGGTATGGAGGAGTGTGAGCTCAGAACAACCCTCATGAAGCAGGGTCTGCAATGGGAAGAATGTCTGGCTCCGGACAGTGGGGGGGGGGGGAATGACTCCAGAAGAACCAGATGGGCCACCACTGCAGAAGTGTGTATGGAGTAGAGTGGACAGAGATGTAACTTTTTCATGTCCCACATGACAGGAGGTGACGTCAGGAGATGGTTAGAAAGATACCAAGGGATAGTACTAGTCAAGGATAGGAGGCTATCCACAGAGATGCAGAAGTTTGCACAGTGTAATTTTCTAGTTCCTACCTGGAGAACTTCAATCCCTTTCTCATCAGTGTGAAATCAGCCTCCCTCAGAATGGTACTCCAACCCTGAATCCAAACTCTGATACCTCTTCCTATTATTATGTGTCTCAAGCTTTGCCTGTACTCAGGGCAGAGCAAGAACTTGGGAGCACCAAGGGTGTCCAAGGTTTCCAGTGCACAAGATGTGGGAGCATCATGGGGGAGACCCTGAGGGCTCTGTTCTAGTAGGCCAAACTTATTCCTAGGAGGTGGACCCATTACTGAGTATGTCAGAAGTCACTTCATGGCTCCTGGCTTAAAATCACAGATTCATTAGTCCCCCCACTCTCTGATATTTCTATAGTCGATCAAAGCAGTATTCCACACTTCATTACTGGGTTCACTGTAACCTCTGCTCTCAGTTGTAACAAGGTGGCACAGGACATGTGGCCTCACAGCACAACAGGGAAGCTGAGGTTCCACACTTTCCCACTGCCTGCTTGCCTCATTTTGATTCTTGTACTGTAATCTGAGACCTTAAGCGAGTGGCTCCTAATATCAGTGTTTGGGCTAGGGGAGGAATCTTCCAAGGAGAGAAAAGGAGCAGCTATCTCAGCACATTTGACCAAATCTCATTTCTGTGTAGGCATAAACAAAAAGGCATAGACTTTTGTGTTTTGAAATAAATAGGCAATGATGGAATTGTGCCAAAAAATGTACTCAAGAGGTGTCTGGGTCCTTAATCCCAATGAAGGTAAAACCACAGAATGATTAGACAAAACAGTTAGGGACTTTTACCCCTGGGTAGTTCCTAAGGGGTATCCAGAAGACCCCTGTGTGTTCGGATATGACTAGGTTACTTTGTATCCAATGCCTTACTGTGCCAGTGGACCTGTGATGCAGGCTGACTGAGCCTTGGGGAGGGTGTTTGTGAAGGATGAATCTCCTGGCTCTGGGATGAGCTGGATGAGCTGGCCGCTCTGTGGCCTTTCATCCTGTGTCTGGAAAGTGATGCATGTTCATTATAACCCTTTTGCACAGCCCTAAATCTCTAGGCTTGAGGGCCCTGAAAAGAAACTCCTACCTACCATGTGGTTGAGAAAATTGGCAGATGACATACTCCAACCTCTGCTGGCTCCAATCAAGGGTTTATAACACCTTGCTGGACAGCTCTAGGGGGCAATCCTTCCTGGACTCTTCTAACTTCTGAAACCTTGTTCTGTCTGGTCTCATAGGACCTTCCCATTTTATAGCTCTTTGAATTTGCTAATGTTTCCCCAGTCTTATGGCTTTTCTTGCCAGAAAAAAAATGTAGACCTTTCTTTTGGGCTTTCCCTCAGTGGGCAGAAGAGGGTTCAGCAGTTCTGAAATCCCTGGATGTGTAATCCACCTGAATGTGAGCACTTGGGCCCAGATTCCTGGTCTCTGACAGAGCCAGAGGTCTCTGAATTGCTCAGCCATACCCACAGCCCCTGACTCCGGAGGTTTCCTAAGATTTTAACTCATTTCATTTAGGACCTTCTCTAATCCACTGTGTTCTCATTTTCACTTAAATTATACTTGCAAGGATATTATTTACAAGTGAGTACTTATATTACTGTCACAGACTGTCATAGACTAGGGTACACTGCTCAAAGAGGTCCAGTGCCTGACGTACAATGCAGTCAGTAAATGGATCATATCCTGTTTATTTAGTTATTAAAATTCCTTGGTGGGGCACTTCCCTCTGAGGCAAAGTGATATCCAAAATGAAGCTCTATGACAGGGCTCAAGAGACTAAAGGTCATCATCAGAGATGGTAGACCCCATGAGAAGGGACAGTGGATATTGGAGAGAGGCTTCAGCAGTTAGGAGCACTGACTGCTCTTCCTGAAATCCTGGGTGGGACTGCAGCACTCCCCAGGAACCCTCACAGCACACAGTATCTCTAGAGCCAGATGATCTGTCACCCTCTCCTGGCCTCCATATACATTGCCTGCATAGTATGCACAGCCAGGCAGGCAGAGGAAGACACTCACACTTATGAAGGAATAGATTAAATTTTAACAGAGACACATCGATGGGAGGAATGCTTGAAGTAAACGGAGAGGAGAAGGAGCCAAAAAGAAAGGCTCTAGAGATTGGGGACAAGATGATGGAGAGATTACACAGTGGATAAGAACACTGGCTGTTCTTTCAGGGGACCCAAAGTTCAATTCCCAGTAGCCACATGACAGTACACAACTATCTCTAATTCCTTATCCAGGGGACCTGACACCATCACACAGACAGTCAAAACACCAAAGTACATAGAACAGAATAAATGAATAAATAAATAAAAGAATGGAAACATTAAAGAACCTTCTGGTGTCAAATTGGATGGATGACAGAAGCAAGCAGGAAAAGATGATCCTCATGTTCATAAGGAGAGTTAGCTCAGTACTTTGCTACCTTAAGAGAGTCAGGGCAGCAACTTGGTACCTTAGGAGAGTCAGCTGATTATCTTGGTACCTGAAGAAATCAGGTCAGTAGATTGGTACCTTCAGAGGGTACCTCAGCAGCTTGGTACTTTAAGAGAGTCAGGCCAGCAGCATGATACCTTAAGAGAGTCAGTCCAGAAGTTTTGTACCTTTAAAGAGTCAGGACAGCAGCTCGGTGCCTTAAGTGAGTCAGGCCAACAGCTTGGTACCTTAAGGGAGTCAGCTCAGTACCTTGTTACCATAAAAGGATCGGCCAGAAACTCGGTGCATTAAGAGACTCAGTGCAGTAGTTTGTTATCTTAAGAGATTCAGCTCAGCATCTTGGTACCTTAAGAGTGTCAGGCAAGGAGCTGCGTGCCTTCAGAGAGTCATCTCAGCATCTTTGTACCTTAAGAGAGACAGGCCAGCAGTTGGTACCTTAAGAAAGTCATGCCAACATCTTGTTACATTAAGAGAGTCAGGCCAGCAGCTTTGTACCTCAAGAGAGTCAGGCCAGCAGCTGGGTGCTTTCACAGATTCAGCACAGCATCTTGGTACCTTAAGAGCATCAGTTCAGTAGATTGGTTCCTCAAGAGGGTCAGGTCAGAATCTTGGTACCTTATAAGAGTCAGTTCAGGAGTTTGGTACATTAAGAGAAGCAGCTCAGCAATTGGTACCTTAAGAGGGTCAGTGCCAGGTAGTTGTGGAGTATGCCTTTAATCCAAGCACTTCTGTGGCAGAGGCAGGCAGATTTCTGAGTTTGAGGCCAGCCTAGTCTACAGAGTGAGTACCAGGACAGCTAGGGCTACACAGAGAAACCCTGTCTCTAAGAGGCAAAAAAAAATTAAGAAAAAAAGGAACCAGAGAGTCAGCTCATCATCTTGGTATATTTAGAGAGGCAGCTCCGCAGCTTGCTACCTTAAGAGGGACATCCCATTAGATTGGTGCATTCAGATAGTCGTCTCAGTATCTTTGTTCCTTAACAGTGTCAAGCCAGCAGCTTGGTAACATACTGGCCAGCAACTTGGTATATGAAGAGAGTCAGCTCTGCAATTGGTACCTAAAGAAAGTCAGTGCCAGGCAGTGGTGGCACATACCTTTTATCCCAGTAATGGGAGGCAGAGACAGGCAGATTTCTGAATTTGAAGCAAGCCTGGTCTACAAAGTGAGTTTCAGGAGAGCGAAGGCTACACAGAGAAACAAGAACTCAAAATATCAAAAAAAAATATTAAGAATTTGAAAAATAGAAAGTGAGAGTCAGCTCAGCAGCTTGGTACATTAAGAGAGTCAGTCCAGCAGCTTGGTGCCTTCTGAGTGTCAGCAGAGACCCTTGGTATATTAAGAAAATCCTTTTACCTTCTAAGGTAAAATTTCACCACTAACAAGAGGGAGAGGTCGACTTAGAGTGGATCTTCCTGGCAGGAACACCAGTGTTCTGTGTATGAGCCCAAGTGACCATGCATGTTTGCCCTTACTTGGTGCGATTGTGCTTCTCAACTTCTGTAAGATTCCCACTATCCAAAGGTCATGCAACATGGTTGGATGGTATCAATTCAACCCACAACTGACAAACTGGAAATGATTGTCTTGTCCTATTATGAAAAAGGGAAGAAGCATAAGATTTCCATTATTTCCAAGTGATGATGTCCTTCTTCATGATAGCATGAACAAGGAAAGGAAAATTTTGTCACAAGCACAACATTAATAAGTTATATTAAGAAAATCCAGGTTGTCCTAAATATACATGATATTATCTAGCAAACATAACAAATAAAATTCAGTATTCTAACACCTTCACTTTCCCTGGCCTGAGCCCCAAGTCCCATGGGAGATGAAAATTAGGGATAATGAAAGAAAATACTGGTCTCCTTACCTGGCCACACAGGTTGGAGGGACACTAGGCTCTCCTTTCTTCCTCCAAAGTCCCCAAGTCACTCTCACATGTGGATCCTTCTTTCTGTGATCCCGTACACACTGACGTACCTACCTTTGCCAGGGCTAGCCACACGTGCAACTCACAGTTCTCTGAAGACATTCAAGTGGAACCATGACGCCGGGCATCTAGACACAAAGCAAAATGTACAATTCTCACTTGTGCCCCCAGGATGCCTGCAGCTCATCCCTTCCCCTGACCACCTACCTCCTCCTAGATTACTTCACACCAAGGTCCTCTGGGGGCCCCACTGGAAAATCACAAGGTGCTATCAAACATAATCGCCATGGGATCACTACCACTGGGTCATAACAACTGGCTGGCCACCTACATATCCACCAAACTACCTACGTAATTACTTAAGCAACTCCTAGTAAGATCTTCCTCTGTCTCACCAATATATACAGTTGCAGGGACACTTTCCAGGGCAGATGGGCCTCTCAGGATACCAGATGATGTATTCCTTGGACATGTGGGAAACACTTTTCACTCTCCACCAACAAGCCCTTCTGTCATGAACACTGAGACTCTCCAGAGGATCACCCCTGCACTGCTAAATTCCTCAGTCACAGCTGGTGGAAGAAGACCCCTAGAACAGCTTCCATGAGGCAAGCCTGTTCTTGCTTTCCTATTCCTATTCCCTGCCATGTTTCGTGGTGGCTTCTTCTCTGATACAACAAGGAGAGCTTTCTCTTTCCAGACAGGCCTGCTCTGGCTTCTCAGAGGAGCAAGGCCTGCAATCCCAAAGAACGACCTGTCCCACCACCCTCCATATGATTGATAAGAAATTGTCTCTTCCACCAAAACAGTAGTGCCACCGGGAACAAATACCCTGCCGTCCCTATTGGACATTTCTATTATATGTCCCCAATTGAACTATGGCCTCTGGATAAGAACAGCCTTAATGGTTTCCCCCACATGCAAACTTGTCCTTCTCAGACAATAATGCGTTCAACAACCCAAGGACTGCTATAACATGAGGCCAAACTGGACCCTCTTCAAGTCTCTCAGGGATGTAGGGACCTGAACAGGGGACACACAGTGAATAGATGCAGAGACACATAGGTGTGCACACGGGCACACACACACACACACACACACACACACACTCACACATAAAGAGACAGAGAGACACAGGGCCAGAGGCAGAGCCAGAGCCTGAGAGATACTCTGGTCTCCCTGTCTTCTAGGATCCTAGGGTATGCATCAGATAATTCCAGAACCATCTCTATTCCAGAAATCCCTGGTCATGGCATGGAAGGCCATGTCATTGCAGTCTTTATCCTGGCTCATCTGCCTGGATGTTAGGGAAAGGCGGGCTGTCAGGAGAAGGCCCGAGTAAGCTACCTCCCTGGGAATCGAACATGCCAGTAAGGTAGCTTTCAAAGGGCCCGGCTGGAATGGTACTGTGGAAGCCTGGCCTGTTTGGACACCCTTGGGAATACAACATACTCTGACTGTTTCTACTCAGGTTCACAGCGAGCCAGGACACTGCCTAGACACTGCCTAGGCTCCTCACCAACTTGGGGCACACAGTGAGTTTGCCTGCATTAGATGATGGTGGAGCCTCCGAGACCATTGAAGGTTTCTGGGCCCTTGGGTGTTTTCCCGACAGGCTTGGAACCGTGATCACGATCTGCAGAATGGCTCAAGGAGAGAGCCTTTTCCAAAAGAAAGGAAGGGAAACCCAGAGATAAGCACCAACAATGCCAACTGACTGTCTGCATGGGCGCTCTCCCTCCACCCTTCCAGAGGCGAAAAAAAAAACACCAACCTGCACCAACCAGCAGCCAACATGGCAGCTAAGCGCTAATGTTTCCCAGAGAATCAAGATGGGCTGCGTAGCAGGCTACTGGGAATGCTTAAGGAATGTTTTTGTATGTTTTTGCCTGGGGAAAGGGGGGCTATGCGTGTGTGTGTCTGTGTGTGTGTGTGTGTTTGTGTGTGTGTGGTATTCGTGAGGGTGCATAAGAGACCAAGGATGTGGAGTGTGCAAGGCAGAGATGAAGGGTCACTGATCACAGGCTGTCATCAACTTCAGGGCACCTGCCAGCCACTGAAGGGCCAGAGGTGAGGCCGGCTAGCCCAAAGGCGGGTGAACTGGTTCTTTCACTGGACCCTCAGGCAGTCCTACCTTTACCCAGTGCCAATTTCGACCATGCAGGCGGGACCTCAGAAACTAACACCTGGACTTGAGCACCCGGAACTGATTTCGCCAACTCGGTGCCCAGCCAGGCCACTGAGAATCGAGCTGGCCCCGAGATCCACAGGAGGCTGGCCTGGCCCCGCCCACAAGGGGGTCTTCTAAAGCTGAGAGCCAGGTCTCAGTTCTCTTCTTGGGGGTTCAGACTCCAGGGTCCCTGGGCACACTCTCTCAAGGTTCTAGGTCAAGGTGGCCAGCCAAGAAGTCCCTTCCAGTATGACCCTGGGCCATCAGAGTGGTAATGAAACTGAACCTCCATGCTGGTGGAGTCAGACAGCTCTGGGCACAGGGGAAGAAGGACAGAAGCAACAAGGGGCAGATGTGGGCAATCTACCCCCTATTTGGGATAACAGGGCCAGCACCAAGTGCTTTCCACCTGGCAACAGGAGGCCCAGTAGTAGACGCAGTGCATTGGGTGGGCTGTCCTGTGTGCCTGGGACGCCTTCAGTTTCCCTGGCATGAGGCCCAATTCCCATGGGAGATGAAAATTAGGGAGAACGAAAGAAATCCCTGGTCTCCTTACCTGGCCACAGAGGTTGGTCTCTCAGGTACCACTCAATAGGAGTTCTGGAGGATGCTGCCCCACAAGGTCATCCAGTCATCTGTCCTCATCAGAGGCTCAGATGGGCAGGCCGCCCACTTCCACAATTTCGGCTGCAAGCATCCTAGCACCCTGAGCTGAGAACAAGGAATTATCGAAAGAGGGAATGAATATTCCAACACATCCTCTCATCCTGCCCCCTTGATTACCAGGCCTTGGCCTCAGGATCACCAATTCTAAGCCCCTACTAAGGAAGCATTACCATCGCTAGGCCACCAGGGAACCATGCATCCTCTATGAGCTAAATACAGATCCCTCACCATCTCTCTCTCCTTCCTACCCCTCCATACAATCCTCAGCCCACCCCAACCCTTCACTAACAACCATCCAGCACTAGGAGTGGTAAGGGGGAAGTGCGGGAGTAGGGGGAGAGGGACACTAGGCTCTCCTTCTTTCCTCAAAATCCCCAAGTCTCTCTCACATTTAGATCCTCTTTTCAGTGCCCTAGTACATACCCATCTACCTACCTGTGACAGGGTTAGCAACACGTGCAGCTCACAGCTCTCTGAAGACATTCAAGTGGACGCATGATGACCGGCACCTAGACATATAGCAAAATGAGCAGGTCTCACCGGCCCCCTAGGATGGCTGGAGCTCATCCCCTCCCCTGAGCATCTCTAGATTTTCTGTTATGAGGTCCTGTCCCACTGTCCAATCAAGATTCAAGTACACACAGCAACTCATCCTGTTCCTCCCCTATCGACACCTTCATACTTCCTTTATCTTCCATCAATTTTCTTAAGTTCTTCTGCTTATCCAGAGCAACTCAATTACCCAATTGTCATGTAGTAAGTTTACTCTTTATTGGTATGCAAATTGTTTTATGTCATCAATTGGTGCAAATAAGGGAGAGATTTAACCATAACCACACCTACAAATTTGTGTATATATATATACACATATAAAGAGAGATATAACACATTAATTACTCCATGTAGATTCATGTGAAATTATCTTGTAAGGACTTTTGTATATTGTTCTATGTCATTCACCTTAAGGAATATAATCACACACAGACATCCATCTATGAGAGATAGGAGACAGATTGCATTTGGTTTAACATTTGCGATTATAGTTGAAAATCTGTATTAGGGCAAGAATTCCTATTATATACCTAGGATCTTGGAGGTGTGTAACTAGATAGACATTACCACCCCTGTGAGCCTGAAAACTTTTGTTCCACTCCTTGGAAAGCATGGAGTGAACCAGGGCCTGGAGTACATGTGTCATTCCTACATTTGTATAGGTAGAGAGATATAAGAGCATTCGCCTATGAATACAGTACATCAGCCGAGAGACCCCTCAACTCAGACAAGGTTAAAATTCTGTCTGCTGAGTAAGTTGCACACTGTGGCTTGGCAGTGGAGGAGCATGCATTTAATCCCAGCACTTGGAATTCAGAGGCAGGAGGATTTCTGATTTCAAGGCCAGACTGGTCTACAGAGTGAGTTACAGGACAGCCAGGGCTACACATAGAAACCCAGTCTTGAAAAAACAAACAAACAAAAAACATGTACACTGTGCTTCTCATAATGCACTACACACGAATGCTTTGTGTAAACACACACACACACACATACACACACAAACGCACACACATTCACCAACATACACATACATACAAGGTTAAAAACATAAAATTAAGTATAAAAATAGTTCTACACTGCATGATTTGTTAGCATAGACCTGTAATCTCAGCATCCTGCAAATGAAGGATGGAAGGCATTGGGTGTAAAACACTTATTTTGGGAAAAATCAACAACAACAACAACAACAACAATAACAAAACCAAAGATGAAGCAGGGTCCTAAAGCCTCACAGAAATTAAATCACCTAGGAATTTCTACACATAGGAATGGCTATGCTGATTTCATAGCTCCATGCCTGGTTCACTGAATAAAACCTTCATATATTGTGTCGTTATGAAAAATGGTAAATGGAGAGGGAAGACGCTTTCTTTTGTTTGGGGTATTAGGTCATTCCTTTTATATTCTAGACTCTAGAGTGAGCTTAACTTTTCCTACATATGATTTAAAAGTTAGCAAAAAAAAATGTACTGTATTTAATGTACATAATATTCATTGTGGGGAATAGGAACTATGATATCTACCACTTCAGAACTTCAGTATGAATAACAAGAAGTACAAGGATACGGAAACACCCAAATAAACACATTTCTGAAAATAAGTAGCCTCTGACCTAATTTAAAATAGGACTTGCTTGATTTCGGCACATTTTGTATTACTATAGACCTTTTTATATCAAATTATTTCTTTTAAAAAGACCTAAGTTTAATTATTCCTTTACTATTCCAGGGAATACATGATGTGGCAGAGTAACTTTTCTTGCTGTTGTGAGACTTTGGTATCTATAATCAGTGCTGTGATAATAATCGTAACCATAATTTCACATCTCCGCTGGTTCAGAAGTCTAGAGTCTAGAGCACTAAAAATGCACATGGGCCACAGGCAGTGGGGTCCACGCCTTTAGTTCCAACACTTGGGAGGTAGAGTGCAGTGGAATCTCCTCTGTGAGTCTGAGGCAGCTTGCTCTACAGAGTGTGTTCCCGGACAGCCAGAGCTATGCACAGAGAACAAGCCCCGAAAAACAAAACAGAACAAGAAAATGAAGAACAGAAAGAATGGCCCTGATGTTTTGTGAGAACTTCTCAATGCACACTCACAAATGCAGGGGTTTTGCTGCTTTTGTGTGTTGGTCGGCCTGTCTGTTTGAAACACCTGAAATAGTAAAAGTTCTTACTGGTTGAGTTTGGGGAGCCGAAGCAGCCATCCACAGGGCAGGACAGGCTTTCTCCATGATATAGTTCAAACCACCCCACACCTGCACCTCCCTAAAATCTCTCTGCTTTCGCAGCGTTCTGTCCCAGAAAAGTGCTTGCGAGTTCCCAGGAAGATCTTCCAGCAAGGCTCTCCAGATGCTGCCCAGAGCACAAAGCTCAGTGTCCCTAAACTCAAGAACAAAGCCAGCCCACATGGTGCTCCCTCCTCTGCCCAGAGGGTCCCAGATGCTTCAAAGCCCAAGACTCCCAGCTCAGGGTTACACACTCAGAGCTGGGAGCAGATGAACAAAGACTGCTCTAGTCACCAACTCCTCCCACATCTCAGAAGGAGTCAGAGGGTGGGGATAAACTTACTTGGTCTAGGCCAGGCTGTCCTGTGATCGAATCTCAGACCTTTGGATGACTGCAATGGCCAGCAGCATTGGCTCGGTGCCATCTCAGTGACTCTTTTTTTCTATATTTTTTTTTGTTGTTTTTGTATTTTGACACATGGTTTCTCTTTGTAATCCTGGCTGAGCTGGAACTCACTCAGTAGACAAATCTGATCTCGATCTCAGAAATCTTCCTTCTTCTGCATCACAAATGCTGTTATTAAGGGCATGGTTCACCACTGCCATGCACTGACTCCCTGAAGGCACCAAGCTTCTGGACTGAGTCTGTGAATGAACTAAACTACTGAGCTAACTTTCTTAAGGTACCAAGATTCTGGCTTGACTCTCTTAAGGTACCAAACTGCTGAGCTGAATATCTTACGGCACCAAGCTGCTGAGCTGCCTCTCTAAAGATACCAAGATGGTGACTTTAATTTTTTTTTAATTTTTATATTTTTGGTTTTTGAGACTGATTTTCTCTGTGTAGCTCTGGCTGTCCTCAAACTCACTCTGTAGACCAGTATGGCCTCCAACTCACAAATCTGCCTGCCTCTGCCTCCCAGTTGCTGGGATTAAAGGCAAGCTTCACAACTATCTGACATTCACTCTATTAATTCACCAAATGCTGAGCTGCATCTCTTAATGTACCAAACTACTGAACTGATTCTCTCAAGGTACCAACCGGCTGTGCTGACTTTCCTAAGGTAAAAAGCTGCTGGCCTGACACTCTTAAAGTTACAAGATGCTGAGCTAACTCTCTTAAGGTACCATGCTCCTGGCCTGACTCTCATAAGTTACCAAGATGATGAGCTGGCTCTCTCTTTCATTTTTCTATTTTTTTTTTTTACTTTTTTGATTAGAGACAGAGTTTCTCTGTGTAGCTCTGCTTGATCTGTGGTAGACCTGCTTTCCTGCCACTCTGTAGACAAGGCTGATCTCAAACTCAGAAAACTGCCTGCCTCTGCCTCCCAAGTGCCGGTATTAAGGGCATGTGCCACCACAGCCTGACACTGACATTCTGAAGGTACCAACCTGCTGGCCTGACTCTATTAAGGTACCAACCTACAGTGTTGTCATTCTTAAAGTACGAAACTAAGCTGACTCTCTTAAGGAATCAAGATGATAGCCTGTATTTCATTAGGTAACAAGCTCCTGCACTGACTATCTGAAGGCAGCAAGTTACTGGCCATACTCTCCTAACTAACCAAGCTGCTGGGCTGAATCTCTTAATGTACCAAACTGCTGAGTTGCCTCTCTAAAAGTACCAAGAAGATAAGCTGACTATCTCTCTCATTTCTTTTTAATTTTTAATTTTTTGTGTTTTGAGATAGGGTTTCTCTGTATACCCATGGCAGTCATGGAACTCACTCTGTACACTAGGCTGGCCTCAAACTTAGAAATCTGTCCACCTCTTCCTACAAAGTGTTGAGAATAAAGGCATGTGCCACCACTGCCTGGTGGTGACTCCCTTAAGGTAGCAGGATGTTGGCCTGTCTTTCTTAAGGTACCCAGCTGCACTCCTGAGCTACTTAGCTGACTCTCTAAAAAGTAACAAGCTCCTTGCCTGACACTCTAAAAGTACCAACATGTTGAGATTGTTTCTCTCTTTTTTTATTTATTTTTCAAAGTTTTTTAATTTACATTCCAAATAATTCCCCTTTGCCGTTTCCTCCCTCTCTGAAAGTCCCATAAGCCCCCTTCCATCGTTCGTATCAACAATTAAACGCCCTCTCGCTTCTCTATCCTGGCATTCCACTACATCCAGTCTTTCCAGGAACAGGGATCTCTCTTTCCATCTTCTTGAAAACCTATTGATATTCGAATTGTGTCTAGGGTATTCCAAGGATTCTGGGTTAATATTCCCTTATCAGTGACTGCATACCATGTGTGTTCTTTTGTGATTGGTTTACCTCACTAAGGATGATATTTTCAAGTTCTGACTATTTGCCAAAGGAATTTTCGTGACTTCATTATTTTTAATTGCAGTGTAGTATTCCATTGTGTAAAAATACCGCATCTTCTGAATCCATTCCACCGTTGAGCTACATCTGGGTTCTTTCCAACTTCTGGCTATATAAATAAGGCTGCTATGAACATAGTGGAGCATGTGTCTTTATTGTATTCAGGGAAAGCCTCTGGGTATATGCCCAGGAGTTGTATAGCCGGATTCTCCGGGAGTGTCCATGCCAGTTTCCTGAATAACCACCAGGACTGCTTTCCAGAGTGGTTTGTACCAGCTTGCAATCCCACCAGCACTGGAAGAGTCTTCCTCTTTCTCCACATCCTCACCAACAACTGCTGTCTCCTATGTTTTTGTTTTAGCCATTCTGACTGGTGTGAGATGGAATCTCAGGGATGTTTTGATTTGCATTTCCCTAATGATTAAGGATGATGAACATCTCTTTAGGTGATTCTCAAGCCATTTAGATATTCTTCAGGTGAGAACTCTTTGTTTATCTTTGTACCCCATTTTTAATAGGTTACTTGGCTATCAGGGATTCTAACTTCATGAGTTCTTTGTATATATTGGATATTAGCCCTCTGTCGGATGTAGGGTTGGTAAAATCGTTTTCCAATTTGTTGGCTGCCATTTTGTCCTTTTGCCAGTGTCCTTGGGCCTAACAGAAACTTTGTAATTTTATCAGGTCCCATTGGTCAATTCTTGATCTTAGAGCATAGGCTATTGGAATTCTATTCAGGAATATTCTCCCCTGTGCCATATGTTCAAGGTACTTCCTAATTTCCTTTAAGTGTGTCTGGTTTTATTTGGAGGTCCTTGATCCTCTTGGACTTGAGCTTAGTGCAAGGAGATAAGAACGGTTCAATTTGCATTCTTCTGCATGTTGACCTCCAGTTGAACCAGCACCATTTGTTGAAAAAAATATTTTTTGTTTAAACTGGGATGGTTTTAGCTCATTTGTCAAAGATCACGTGACCATAGGGTTGTGGATTCATTTCTGGGTCCTTTAATTCCAGTTCCATTGATCTACATACCTGTCACTGTACCAATACCCTGCAGGTTTTAACACAATTTGAGCTGCCTCTCTTAATGTACCAAGATGATGAACTGACTCTCTCTTTATTTTTTACTTTTATTTTTTGGTCTTTTGAAACAGGGTTTCTCTTTGTTAGCCTGTCTGTCCAGGAACTCACTCTGTATACCCGGCTGTTCTCGAACACTGAAATATCCCTGCCTCTATATCCCAAGTGCTTGGATTAAAGACCACCACTGCCCTGACACTGACTATGAAAATACCACTTGCTGGCCTTATTG